>JAMFLM010000110.1:0-14161 GCA_027475705.1 Pythium catenulatum
CGCGGCCGAAAAAGAAACGGGCGCCAATGTCTCTCGGCGGGTGGGGCGCGCCCCACGGGAACAGCGCGCGCGCGCAGTGGACGAAACCAAAGCTGCCGGAGACGGCAAGAGAGCAAAGAAGGCGTGGAGCGACGGCGACACGGAGCGGTGGAGGAGCAGCCTTCCTTTCCTTTGGAGGCAAGGACGAAGCGGCCGTGGTCGCTGTCCCCCCCCCTCGGTGTCTCGTCAATGCGAGGCGCGGGGGATGCTCTTCGCGCGACATCGGAAGAAGGTTGCACGAAGGTCGTCTGGCGGCCTGTTCGAAGCTCTTCACCACCAAGCACAAAGACGGCGCGCCAGGGTCGTCCGTTCCCGTGCGGCATGATTCACCCACCCACCCACACACTTGACGCGGTCAACAGCGAGACGGGTCGTTTAACCTGGACACGAGCGTGGCCGGGGGAGGCAAGCGAACTCGAGCGCGGGCCGATGGACGCGGACGACGACGGCCACCACCACCACGGCGTGGACCGCTCGCGAGCCGAGTGGCTGTTCGCAGCGAGAGAGAGGGTGCCCTGGGGGAGACGTGCACGGCGTGAACCCGGCGACCTGAGTTCCGACCAGAACGTCCCCGTGGATACAGCGCGGGACAATGATGGCGCGTGGATGTCAACCGACGACTCGCCTGGTGGCCGCGATGGGGAAGATCCGTGGTTCCCGCCGCCGCCGCCACGGCGGTCGTCGCGACCGAGGAGGACGCCAGCGATGTACAACCCCGTGACCATGGAGCTGCGCGCGCGTTCCACAACATATCCCTCAAACGAGGACCACGACGACGACGAGAACGAGAACGAGGACGACACGACACCGCGCGGCGTCGCGGCCGAGACGACGAGTCCGCAACCGGCGCGTGGCCAACGCGACCGCTCGCAGCGCAAGCGCGGTCGCATCTGCAAGGCCGACGGCTGCGACAACTACATCGTCCACAAGGGGCTCTGCTGTCGACACGGCGTACGTGCCCTGTGCCACCTCCAACAAACACCAGGGTTCATCCACGAGAAAGAAGATCCACTGACGAACGCTGGCCGCTGTATTTTTTTTTTTGTATACGCAGGGGGGCAAGCGGTGCACGGTCGACGGGTGCAACGCGAGCGCCAAGCACAAGGGGCTCTGCTGGCGCCACGGTGCGTGCGTGGCATGCAAGGGAAACTGTCCGTTGATCTCGTCGGTCGTACTTACGAGTCGTGATACGGATGCGATGCGGGCGGCCTGTCCTCGTCGCCCTTGTGTTGTTGTTTTCGTCTTCGTCGTCGTTGTCGTCGTCGTTGTCGTTGCCTTGGCACAGGCGGCTCGACCGAGTGTAAAGTGGATGGGTGCACAAAAAAAGCCAAGGCCAAGGGCGTGTGCTGGTCCCACGGCGGCGGCACGCGGTGCAGCCACGGCGGGTGCGCCAAAATCGCGGTCTCGGGCGGCGCCTGCTGGGCGCACGGCGGCGGCAAGCGGTGCATCCACGACGGCTGCCAGCGACCGGCGTACCAGCGCACCCACAACTTCTGCGAGAAGCACTTCAAGGAGCTGCAGCACGTGGACTACTACGAAGTGTGAGGAAAGCAGCAAGGATGCAGGGGCGTGATACGGCACGGGAGACCGCGAAACATAGCAGGCTCTTCGATAACGCGGCTCGAAATTTATCGTTGCATCCATACGTGGCCATCACTCCCCAACCTGCTTTCGGCGGTGCCCTACTGATTACCTGCAGCACGAACTCCCCAGGGTTTTCCACGCGGCTCGAGCCACGCTGTACATGACGGTGAAGGGGCAGCCCATGGCCGCGGACGATTTCGGTTCTTGGCTCGGCATGTCTTCTCGTCTCGGTGTTGGCCTGCGGACACTTTGGCGGGCGCTGACTCGTGCACGGGCATCTTGGTGTGCAACGCAGCGAGTCAGCATGCATCCGTATCGTGCCGAGTGGTGGTCGCTTTGGGTCACGAGGGCGATGGAGGGCGAGGAACACAGCGTCCGGGTCAATGCCGACCCACGCGAATGCGAACGAGCGCGTCGAGTCCGCGCGCGCGTAGTAGACCGCCGCGAAAGATGTCCATCGTCGAGCGTCAGTCACTGGAACCGCGACCACTGCACCCCAACCTGGCCAGCAAGAAAGAAACCCCACAAAGCCCCGCAAGCAATGAGCTCGGGTGGCGTCGGCATCGGCACGGTCGTGTGTTCCACGCCCACGCATTCTTGCTGGAGCAGGAGGAGATCCAGGCGCTGTTCCGGTGTGAACGTACCCTTCATTTCTTCATGGTTAGAATGGGACGCCGGTCCAGCATGCGCTGGAACTCGAAGGCTTTGGGGAATACAGGGGCGAGCCGTTGGGAGACCCCCCCCCTCCCCCCCCCCCCCCCCCCCCCACCCGCCGTAGCAAAGGGGGGGTGTCGATCCCTCTTGTTTGGCGAGTGACGAGTCGCGAGCGCATCCCGGCGTTCTTCTTTGACATGTAAACTCTGTTCATCGGCGGTGAAATAAAACGCGGTCGCGTCTATCCACTTCCCATCAAAGCCCGTCAAATTCGATACTCAATGGATGCTGATTCCGATCCAAGTGCAACCCCTTCTTCAAGGAGTAGCAGCCATCAGATTAGCCAGGTCAGGTGGAGAGCAAGAGTACCACTTATAAGAGGTATGCTTTTTCACAGAAGCGATGGGGTTATCGCCACTGTACTCTGGCCAACACCTACATAACCTGTACAGTACGTACGTACGAAGGTACAGTACGATTTCCGGATGCCACTGATTTTCGAACTCGTTCGTTTCCTTCCGTCAGAAAAAAATTCGCCCTAACTCGACTAGTGTCGACCATTCGCCGTCGAAGAACGTCGACCTCACGGGCTCGAGCAACGTTCTCATTCCGATGAAGACGTTGAGTTGCTATTGGTTCCAACGTGCCTCGAAAGGGCCGCTGGGTCTCGGCATCGATTACGGCATGTGGCCGTGGAGAGCCCCTTGATGTCATCTCAAACGACCCGTTACATTTGATTTAACAGGTGATTCTACGGCGTAATTCTATGGACGTTTCGTCCCAGCCATCCCAGACGCCCGCAATTATCCAATATAAAAGGTCTTTGGGAAGAGACGGGCCCTTCTTTTGGAGCCGCTCCAATCGCGTGCAACGAATTTCCGGAGTCCGGGCCGTCATCACGCACGGCGTTTCCCTCCGGGTGGCGGCGTTTCGCAGAGTGCCCCCGGCGGGGCACACGCAGCACGTTCGACACCACGCCTCCCTCGTCTCTTCCCGATCGCGCGTTGCGTTGTGTGTGTGTGCTTGACGGCGACGGCTTCGCGCGATGGAACAACGCCGCTGGCACCGGACCCCGGCGCCCTGGACCGTCCAGAGAAAGCGCCCTCCACGGAAGCCGTTCGCATACCCCTCGCGGTCGTGATACGCATCTCCGGTTGGCTCGCTTGTTCTGGAGGTCCAGGAAATCGATAAGCGTCTCTGGTCTCGGGCGGGTGCAGTGGTCAAGGCGAGGCGATAGTTAGACCAGTCCCCGAGGCGCCGGACCGAAGAGGCAAGACCCTGTTGGCCCTCGACGGCGAACGATCCAGCGCTGGCGCCGACGTCCAACAAGGAAGACGTTCCTCCTCGACGAAGCCAGCAATGCTGAACGCCCGGAAGGTCGGCGCCTGAGTGAGAGGACACGTGCAACGACAGCTCCCCTCGACGGCCCACGCCTCGTGACGACGACAAGATCCCATGGCCCATGGGAACAGCTAGCTACGCATTGGCGGCAGCGCTTCATTGTGGCCACAATGCAACGCCCTCCCGCGGTGTCCAGGGCTCGTGCCGGCGTCCGACGAATGGGACGTCCAGCTACACGTATGGCCAGCCTTGAAGGTATTCAACACTTTGCCCTTCGGTCCTCCGGTGAAGTCAAGTGACAAGCTCGAGAGATAGACAAGAACGAGAGGAAGGATCGAGGTCGCGAGGCCCCGTGCACGCGCGCGGAGACGATTGAGTGGACACTCGTGCGAAGTGTGGCGTCTGCGAGCAGCATCTCTCCCGACTTCTCCCGGGCCGTGGCAGCGCGATGCCATTCCGGGGCCGATCACCAGCGTTCGCCGATCGAACCTGACGACGACCAGCAGTTTTCTACCGATGGCGTCGTCGATACGGTTTTGCTCCGCCCAAGTCGAGCTCCAGATTAAGCGTGAGGACGGTGGTCGCGAGTCGCATACCTCGTTTTCACGGGAGCACACCTCTCGCCTGAACACTCGCGTGTGGAGAAAAGTGTCGTCGTAGTCCCGTCGAATCGCAGTGTCGAAGAACTTAAGTTAACATCCAGACCGACACAAGAAACGACCGCGGAGATCGATCGAGGCCCCGCGACTCGCTGTCGAAGACGACTCGCGTGGGTTGGTCATGTGTCCGCAGCAATGCGTGAACGCATCCAGAGGCGCAGCTTCAATGAGATATCTTGCTGCCACGCTGTAGGAGCTCAGCTTCAATGTGACTTGTTGCTCTGTACCACTGCCACACGCTTTTCTTGCACTCGCTGTGGCTTGGTCTGCTTCAGAAAATGCAGAGTCCTCAATTTGTTTGTGCTTGTAGAGCTAGAAACATGCCATGCTCCGTGCAGGACCTCGCCTAGGGCTAAGTCCGCAAGATATGATCGCAAAAGCCGTTGACATGATATTCTTCCGCTGGCTTTGAGCGCGTCGCGGGACGGGCGGACTATCCGCAGCCTCCAAAT
Source organism: Pythium catenulatum (assembly GCA_027475705.1). Lineage (NCBI taxonomy): Eukaryota > Oomycota > Peronosporomycetes > Pythiales > Pythiaceae > Pythium > Pythium catenulatum. The sequence goes on from JAMFLM010000110.1 coordinate 4,730, forward strand.
GCATGACTCATACCCAACCACGACCCCCCGCGCGGTCCTGTATGACTATCCGTGACTACCGCCAGCCAAATCACGTGGTCACAGGCGGCAGCTTGTCGCGACACGACCCCGTTGAGAGGAGCAAGATTGCGAGATACGGTAAACGCACCCAGGGGACTTCATGCGTCGCATGCGACTTGGCGGAATACGATCCAATTGAAGGGGTCAACGGACTTCCATTCGAGGGACGTGTCTGTTGTGCGGCCCTCCTTGGCAACGTTGCTATCCTACAGGCGCGAGCAGACAAGGAAGATCGTTCCGCCGGAGTCCATTGGAGTAGGTGCAGCGTCGAGCCCCACGGCGGTGATGTCAGGTAAAAGTTTCGCGTCGCTACGGACTAGTGACGCACGTTAGAGCGAACGACTATGACCCACCGCGATGCAGATGACGCAGTTGGTGTGGCCTCGCGTCCTGGTGTGTTGATCGTACAATGTTTTGTTCTGTCAACTAGATTACGGAGAAGGTGATGGCGCAGATCATATTCAGCAGCGTGCGCGCACTGCTATGCGCTTTGTCTAGGGACAGAGCCTTAAAAGTGTGACAGGGGCCGCCGTCTACATCTCCTTCTTCTTCTTCCCCTGCCTTCACGCGAGTTAGGCGGGACTGTCCGCAGCCCCTACGCACACGACAGCGACAAAAAAAAAGTGCCGACGACCGCACAGGAAACGAATGTCGAGCAATCGCCAACGCTCTTTCTCGACGCCGCGCGAATTGTCCTGTAAGCCTGGCCGGCGACGAGAACGCCTGCCGTTCGTGGTCAGGTATATACTGCGACTCAAGAGCTGGCAGAGTCAAACATTTAGAGCTCGCCGGACGGTGCGTCCAAGGCGTCGTCGTACTTGCTTTCTTCGAGTGGTGGCGAAGTCCTCGATGGAGAATATTGGCCAAGTAAATGGATGTCGTTGGTGAAGAAGGAATGCGACTGGAAACGATCGAGATGCAGGTGCGGTGCGGCCCAGCCCTGCATGAGGCAAAAATTCCGGAGCCAGGTCTTCAATCACGTTGTACACACGCACGTTGCACACAAGGAGCTTCTCGTGACACGACTGCAGAGGACGGAGGCTTGAGGCGCCGCGTCAGACCTGGTTTCATTATTGTTGCTGTTGGTGAGCCCTTCACACCGGGCCCCAATTACGCAGACATCAATCTACATGATCTGCATTCCTCTTAGGGTCACAGTTCGAGCACCTCTTCGCCGGCCTCGAACCGCCGAAAATGCTTGGGACAAAAGTTGAGAGTGCGTTCGTACGCCGGCCGCTGGCAGCCGTCGAACTGGCACCGCTTGCCGCCGCCGTGGGCCCAGCACAGGCCGTTCGAGATGGCCACTTTCGTGCAGGTCTCGGCCTGGCACTTGGTGCCGCCGCCGTGCGCCCAGCAGAGCCCGCGCGACTTGCCGCGGCGGTCGCAGCCGTCGACGACGCACGGGATCGAGCCGCCTGTTGGTTGGATGGATACAAAGAGATCAGCATCGCGTGAAGTGTTTGCATCAACAAGACATGCGCCCGCACCGTGTTTCCAGCAGAGCCCCGCGATCTTGGCACTGGCGTTGCAGTTCTCAAACGTGCATTTCTTGCCACCCTACACATAACCACCAGCAAGGCAAACTTCAATGGCCGGTGGCAAAACAAGCAAAGCGTCGCCGCAGAGTGGTACGCACCCCGTGGCGGAAGCAGAGTCCTTTGTTGATGGTGTAGTTCATGCAGTCGTCGACCGTGCACTTGCGCGCGAGCCGCTTCTGCTCGTAGGTCTTCGGGGCGGCCTTGGCTTTGGCCGTGGCGGCGGCGGCGGCGGCTGCTTGGCGCGCATCCGCGGTGGTGGCCGTGGCATCATCTGGACGAGACACTGCCTTGGCCCCGGCCGCGAGCTTGCATCGCACGGTGGGCTGGCGCGTGGCCATGGCCGCACGCGTCGCCACGGTGCTGGTCGTGGCCGTTTCCTGTTGGGACGCGGCGGTTGGTCGTGCGGACCGACGCGTCGACGGCGGCCGCAGTGTCCGCGTCGCGGCCGGCACGTCGTTCAGGATGAATCCGAGCGAGTGCTTGGCCGTGGCTGCGGTGGCGGCCGTGGCGCCAGTGGCACGGGTGGCAGTAACCGGGTTACACGTGGGCGGTGGAGTCCGCGCGTCGATGGCCATCATGGTGGACGGGGTCGTTCACAAAGAAAGCCCACCCACGGTCGGATATGTAGGGGGCGGGTCGGTCGGCCGCAGGTTTAGGCGGAGGGAGGCGGTGCGGAAGGTTCTGCGCGCCGAGCCGTCGCCGTGTGGCTCGTGTGCCGGCCGGTGCCAAAACGGAAGTGACGCCTGGCAACGCCAACGACCGCAAGCGAGCTTTCTCGTGTGCTGGCTGGCAGCAGGCGATTTCCGCCAATGAGGACGCGCGCGCACGACTACTGTACTACTGGTGAGGCCCGCTCCGCCTGGCCGCCGGCCACCTTTCCAACACAGAAAAACAGTGGTCGTGACGAAGCGACGATCCGCGTCGGGGTGTTCCGAGGCCGGGCCGTGAGTCCCGCAGCCTCACCGTCGGCGGCCATGAAGAGAAGAGGGACCGGGGATAGTGACAGGCCATGGATCGGGCGGTGTCCCACCGTGGCGTGATGAAGTCCGCGCCATCACGAGAGCCGAGCCGAAGAGAGAGAAAAAGAGAGAGGCGTACCGTACACTGAACGCCTCGGATAGAAGTCAACTAGATAAAGCGCGTTGTACACTTTCATCCTTTCCGGAGATTACGAGCGGGTTCGAGGAGAAGAGGGGAGGGATCGCGTCCGGTGTCCAGTAGAGTCCTGCGCGCAGGCGCCCGGATCCAGCCCCGGCCACGTATCAGAGCAGTCAGCGGGCGGGTGTGACCACCCACAAGTCCAGCGACAAGGCGGAGCGGGCTGTGTGGGTTTTCTGGGGCCGTGGCAAGCAAGCGACGGCAGAGGTTTCGGGGGGATGAAACCTCTGTCGGCGCTTGCTTGCAACTTGACATCCGTTCGTGTAACCCAATCAGACGCGAGCGTCCGCGTTGCCTGACGGTCACAAGGCCAGCCTGTGGCCCGTCCGCGGCCAAAAAAACTCAGTATTAACTCTCCCAGGTCACACGCAACCTCCGGCTTCTAACAACCTCTGTGGATGGCACGGGAACGTGACCGCTGAGATGGCAACGAGGGCGCGCGCGTCCGGCGTCTATCCTGTGTGGCCACTGCCATGCTTTACCGGCGGAGCATCGTGGCGTCGGTGTGGCCGGCACGTCGCCCCTTTGGGTGATGGCGCAGGAAGGGAAGGAGGATACGGATGACACGTCGCCGCTCCGCCCACACGCCGACCGCACGTCCAAGCGATCAGGCCCAGCCATAGTGACACTCGCGCTATGCTGCGGTTGCAGGGGGGGGGGGGGGGGGGGGTTCCGGGCACAGGATGGAGTGACTGAGGGAGCGCGCGCGGTTGAACTAATCCTTTGCCAGCCAGAAATCGAGGCGCTTGTGTTGCCGGCACGTCGAGCCCACGGGTGATGACGCAGACAGAGAATGAAGTATGCTGAAGACACGCCCACCGCTCACTCCATACGACGACCGCTCGTCTAAGGGCTCGGGGCTTCACATCGAGCCCGCTCACGCAAAGGTTTGCGTGAGAGACCACGCATTTCGACTTGCTCGACGACCCGCATGCGGATCAAGCAGCCGTCCTCCGTTTTCCACGAGTCGCGCATCCACGACGCACGCCTCGAGACACAGCACGTCGAGCTCAAGCCGTCGCCAGGAGAGTACTGGATTTCGAAACTCTCGGCGACGCCGTGCGCGCTGGGGACGACGTCGACGCTTCCACAGTCGCTCACCGAAGGACGCGTGTCAGTGCGTCCTAACCCGAGCGACGTCACATGCGGAGTCGACCGTGGAACTCGTACGTGACACAAATTGTCTGCTTCTGGTGGCGTCTCTCTCTCTCTCTCTCACTGAGAAGCGTGTTGTATGCATGTCCAGTTGTTCCTGACATTGGTTTGCCGGGGGAGGTCTCAATCGCCCTCCCCAGCAAGCAATACTGCTGTCTCCGCCGCGAATCGGAGAAGCCGGCTCTCCGCAATTCGACTTTTATCGGCATCGACGTTGGAAAGGAAGAGACGAATCCGGAAGGCGCTCGCGTGGCTCGCCAAGCACGCTCCTTTCCGAGGTGCTGCTTTTGACAAAGGTCCATCGAAAAGATCTACGTCTACGTTAGTCCTCCCACAATACACCATTGTCGCGTTGTTTGTCGGACGGCGGCGATAGCAGAGAGCTCTCAGTGACGCGGATGATCTGGGCCGATGTGCAATCGGCCTCGCTCAAGTTTCGGTTTACGTTCGGCCACGCCAAGCATTTTTTTTATCCGCACCAAGCCAGTGCGGACCTCCTACCAGAAGCCACTGCTGTGTGCGCGACACTGCACGAATCCTCACCGACCCCAACAAAATACAGTCCTTTGGTGTTGGCCTCTGGGGAGAAGTATCTCAAACGGGAACCCGAGCCGCGGTACGAGAAGTCCCCAGACGAAAAAATCATCTGGACTCCCTCGGCTCAACACGAGTCAATCTTGACTGGGGCCCTCGATGTCGTCTTGATTCTATCACCACCACTACGACAGGGTTTGGTCAAACTTCTGCCTCGAGCATGCAGCGACCTCGACAGCGTTGTGACGGCTTCGAACCCCTTGGTTCCAAAGTGTCGTCGACCGAGCGTTTCCTCCCAAATTCCTGTTCTTGGACATGACGAATCGAGATTCATCGTGACGCGATCGCAGAGACTCCAGGCTTTTCCCAGTTCGTTGGATCCCTTTCTGTCAGTCGCGCTCCTACGCCCTGTGTGGCTCGGCGTTCTGGTGTTCGGGTTCTCTGTTCGAACCAAAAACTCATCGATGGGATACAAACATCAGGTAACTCATATCTCTCGTTCACCCGAGTGGGTCGTCGCAACAACAAAAAAAAGAAAAACAACACCACGAAGGCTATCTCGGAACGATTGCACTTATCAAAATGTGCACCTGATCGCCGCCGCGTTGAATGCTCTGGTGCCACGCGAATCATCTCCCCCGTTCCCGGCAGCGGCGATCACCTTTTCGATCACGACACTTGCCTCGGCAATCTCACCGCGGCGAGAAAAAAAAAAAAAACACACACACACACACACACACACACACACAGCGCGCTCGACACACCATCACCGGGAGGGCTCATCCACCACATCATTTGCATTGCGAAGGATCACATTCGTTCATTGTGGCGTACCATACCAGGTCGTACCGACGCGGAACTTTTGCCTGCCATAACTGCCGTGTTGAACCCCCACGGCCCCTCAACCTCGGCAAGTCAACGGCGCGGATACGGATACGCGTACTGTTGCCTCGCTGAGCTCTGCGTCCAGCACAAATGACACTGTGCGAAGGGGGTCTTGTGCAACCGTGTGCAGTCGACGAGGGGGGCAAGTCCTTGGTCGGTTTGCAGCTTCCTCCGAGTCTTAACCATGCTTGCGTGAGCGGATTCGTCGAAGCATCGTCGTGCGAGTTGCCACGGCTCAATTGGCTCGGCGTCGACACTTTCGCAATTGTAGCGAGAACGGCTCAGGCTCGATCGCGTTCAGCAAATCGCCGTCAAAGCAGTGGACTCGATGGTTGGGGCTGTCTCACGTTGGGGTCGACTCAACTCCAGCTGTTCGTGACCTCGATGTTCGAGGAGCCTGCGTCAACTCAAACAAAACTCAGTCAATCTGCAGCACAACGATGAGCCGGCAGGGTTTTCCGAAGCGGAGAAGCCGACCCACGAGCGACGTGGCATGAGATAGCAGGCACCATTGCCTTCCAAAGTGCAAGCTGCAGGATTACCTTCGTCGTGAGAGGCTAACATTGCGTCCACAAAATCACAGCGGCTGTGATTTCCTGCACCACACAGCGTACTTGGCATCAGACGAGCTGGCATCGACCCGCGCTTCGCGCTGCTTCATCGCACGTTGAATAGGGCGGCGTCAGTAGCGCAGTAGAGGCGCGACGATTTCTCAGCCAGCAGCACGCGAATTGCGATGACGATCGTGAGGGCCCTCTCCACTCGACCGCGACCTTCCGAGACCAAGCAATCGTGTGCCAGGAGACCCGCCGTGTATGCTACTCTGCTGGCGCACGACTGTCTGCCAGCTCCGTCGATCCATGTACGAGCTCACAAAGCAAGCAGCTTCTCCACGAGCAGACTGATTTGGCCGGTATCCACGATAACACAACAGCTTTTCGCTGCAAACGCTGCACACCTATCGGGAATCTGGATCACCCGCGGCGTCGTGAACGCATCAATCACGTGTCGATGATGGCGCAACGACTATTCCAGCGTATAGTCAAGGTTGGCGATGGCCCCCGCACCTTTTGGTTTTCGCCGTGCGTCCAGAGGAGTGGTTCGGCCGTCCGCGGAAGATCGCGGACGTCAACGTCGTCAGCTGCCGAGCGGCGTGAGCGTCGAAACGGTGCGCGTCGGCCTTGGGCGTCGCCTATTAGCGCATACGGAAGCGCTGGGCCACTGGGCGCAAGACCTCACCATCCCTCTCCTCGTCGAGCCTCTTGGAAAGCGAGGGGCAGCCCCATGCCCGAGTGGTCATTGTCGGGAGGGAGCGAGGGATGGGGGGGGGGCGCGAACTGACATCACGAGCGGACAGTGTTCCGGCGGACGGACCGTAACCGATCGATTAAGAGAACAATCGAACTAAAGAGGTCCTTCGTCGATAGAGTTCTGTCTTTACGTTCCACACGGCGGAAATCAGAACTCAGCAGTATTGATTAACAGAGGTACCGGCGTCTGGTCGCGAGGAGAACAATCTCCCCACTCCGCTCGATCAGCCTTCACGGCCAGAGCACCACCAAAAGACGGAGGAGGCCCAGCCCAAATGGCCTCCACGAGGGCGGCGCCGCGAAATGGCCTCTGTAGGCAGCGACAGGCGACGGCAGCGCGCGCGTCGACGGGAGGGGAAGCCATCACGCTCTTCGTCGTCGTTTTCGCTCCGCGGCGCGCCTACATGTGCTCGTTTTTGTAGGGGGGAAGAGTGTTGGAGGGAGAGCGGGTACGGCACTTGCGTGGACGTGACTACGTGACGAGTGCGTGATGAACGGCGTCGCCGCCGTGGTCAATCTCTTCCCCAGGGCGGCGCGAGACTCGCGATCGCCAAGCAACGAGCGGTTAGAGGCGAGTGCTCACTGCCGCGTCGCATCTCATCGCGTGGGTCGACGTTTTTTAGACGGCCTGCGTTGGATTGGTCGAGACGGTCGACGGTGCCGTTGGTCTCTTTAGCGCTCTTCATGGTCGTGCCGTCGACCTGAGTCGAAGCGACAGCAAAAGCGCTGTCCCTGTTCAAGCGACATGAGGGCCTTCAACGCGTTCGTCGCGACGAGGACCACGAGCACCAAGCAGCACGCGCCGCACTGGCGACGAGCCCCCCCCCCCCCCCCCCCTCTGGATGGACTCCACAGGTTCGATTGTTCATTGATTTTTCAGATTGCCCTCAGCCGATCGCTGGTGCGCTGACTTCCATCGCTCATGTTGTGTATCTTCTCGTTTGTGTGGTGATGGATTTCCGCGTAGACAACTGGAGCAAAGCCTCGAAGGCGAGTCGCGCGCTTGTCGTTTGGGATTCACCGAGGGATCCTTCTCGTCTGTGGACACACAAGACCGACGATGTGGGGAAAGGATGAAGACTGGACCGTTCGTCGTCAGCCACGTGAGCAGGTTTTTTTCCCCGTCATACACGCAATTCAGGGGGCTGCACGGCGACCTCGGGATGCGTGATCGAGGGTCTGCAGGGAGGTTGATCTGGTCGCGGTCAGGCTCGACGCATCGCTTTGTCTGGTGTAGTTGGTTTGGTCGGATCGTTCAGCTTATCTGAGTTCAACCCCGCACGAAGACTCCATCGCCGATGGAGCCCATCGGACCATCGCAAAAGCGGCGAGTACTCGTGGGCGATCAGAAAACAGAAAGAAGCACGACCACAGTCAACGAAGGCTACAGGCGAAGAGCTGTCGGCACTCACTGTTTGGTTCGTGTCAGCTGGTGATTGCAGCGAAGGACGACGTAGTTACGTAGTCGTGAGCGCGGTGACAAGTGGGGAAGAACGTAATCAAGACCTTTCTCTATTGATCAAATCATCAGCGAGCGCAAGTGTCCGCCACTAGACAAAAAAATGCTCGGCATCCACCTCGAGTTCAGCACGAACGACGGGGGCCGCCACGTCGACGTCGCCAAAATGCGTGGTGGCGAGGTACGATTTGGATGTCGCAGAACCGAAGGCAGGGATTTTATTGTGTTTTCTCTATCTCTCTGTTTCGTAGTGGAGGCAAGTTGAGGTCAGGGCGCGTCGGCGAGAGCGAGCGCGCGCAGAGGACGAGAATTGACGGTGAATTGACGGTCGAGTCTACCAGACCACGCAGGCGGAGCGCTCCACTGTCGGGTAGATTTTGTTGCGTGACCATAAATCAGGATCCAACAAAGGCAAAGAGACTTGAGCGTTGACGTCGTGCACTCACTACCGGATATTTTCTAGTATCACGCGAGGAAGAAAACCAAAAGATCGGGAGCACAACGTCGGCGTTATCAATCGTTTTGTTCCTGGAACCGAGAAGACCCACAAAAAAATCCTTGTACCTGGTGGCGATCAACTTCACCGCACGGCCCGCCTCCTGTTTATTTTATTTTTTGTGTGGAACGCCTGCGCGACAGGCTTCGCGACCGAGGCTGGCCAGGCACCGTCCGAGCGCGCAACCGCACGGGCGAGACCTCGCCACGAATGACGAGACCAGCTCACAGTCCTCTCACCTGACGGCTCGCCCCGGACCTTTAGAACTCCTCAGTGATATTCCACGCCCGGGTTTGGTCGCCATCCTGTAGAGAGCTCTTTGAGTTATTGATGGCGCTCAATAGACAAAACACAAATAAGTCCTCCAACTGTCTCCTCTATCTGATTGCTCAACGACTTGTGTTCATGCCATTCAAAAAGAGTAACTCTTTCCTGCGACGGCACAGCGGGCCGATGGACACCATCTCAATAGCGGTGCTTATTGTCGGACCGCAATCACCCTAAACGTCTTCCACGCGATATATCTCGCGGTACGTCGTGCCTTTTTCTGCCCAGGCACAGCACGTATTGATGCTATTTCACACCCCCTTTAAAGATTTCACGTCATTAAACATCTCACGTCACACTTCCATGATCTCGTCGCCGTTCTCGAAGCGCGCAAAGTGCTTCGGACAGTAGTTGAACGTGCGCTCGTACGCCGGGCGCTTGCAGCCGTCAAACAGGCAGCGCTTCCCGCCTCCGTGGGCCCAGCAAAAGCCCTTGGAGACCGCGACCTTGGTACAGTCTTCGTGACGACATTGCGTGCCGCCGCCGTGCGTCCAGCAGTAGCCCCTGGAC
>JAMFLM010000111.1:0-14112 GCA_027475705.1 Pythium catenulatum
GGATTCGATCTCCGGCAGGGCCCTACTCTTTCACTTTTTAGCCACCACCCTCCCATCAATCACATCAAACACACACCCGATCACCGACCCCCATCAATACGCTACCAATCACACATAGGGGTGTAAACGTGAACGTGTGCGAACGTGTTGGACATGTGATACACGTTCACATTCACGTCCATGTACAGAACGTGGGTTTGTGTGTCTTGGGTACCACACGTTTGAACGACACAAAAAGGCTTTGTCTCACTATGGTACACAAAGAGCAAGTTTGAAGGTAGGATCTGGGACGTGTGTCTTGGCGGGTCACGATCTGCTTGCGCGAAGTGAGTTGCCGCCGCAACTTGCGCGCTGTATCTCGCATGATGAAGTAGGTTGTCATCGATCGTCGATGCATCCACGCACGTCGCTGTCAAGTCGGTACAGTTCTTCACCCGTGCGGTTGTGACGCGTGTCAGAGGCCCGCGCATCCGCACCGCGCGAGCTGACGCTGGTACGGGTCTGTTGATTTGTTTGAACTCTACGCTATTTGGTGTCTAAACTTGCTTCAATTTAGCAGCATCCTCGCTCAGACACGGGTGCTTAGCATTGTTCTTCCGTGGGTCCGCCGTCGGAACTCAACGCGCCGCTTCACACTTACGCCGAGTTCTCCACTGAGTGTGACGGAAGTCTATGGAGTCTTCGGTACATTATGGTCTCTTCTAGTTATCGCCGATAGCGTCTGACGTCTGGTGGTGTGCAGGCTGTTACAGTCGACGCAAACGGCTACAAGTTCATCCGTGATGGCCGACGGGTTTACGAGGTGAGTGGTGTGAAAGTGGCCTCACACTGGAAACACGTCGTGCTCGTCGCCTTGCCAGAGTATCGACTGACACCGACCGAGCAGCTAAATAACACGCATGCCCGGTGCGCGTATTGCCTCGAGTGCAACAAGAACGTTCCCTACTCCAAGGGCCAGACAGGAGCTATCGGGCGGCACATGGCGGCAGTGCACGCGACGCAGCCTCTCAAGCGCCAATAACTCACAATTCCCGGTGACATCGACGACTTCGTCGACAGCATCAGCGTGAAATCGGAGTCCTCCGACGAAGACGAGTCGCTCCCCATGATATCGAACCGACAGAAGAAGAGACTCCTCAACCTCATTGAATTGTGGCTGACCGGCAGTCTTCGTCCATACAGCCTTGTGGAAGATCCTGGATATCTCGCCATGATGAAATTCGTCGCGAACGACGTTGCGGGTGTTCGTCTCAAGATTCCAGGGCGCGCTACAGTGTCCAGATCTGTCGAGCGTCAAGCACGGAAGCTACGGGCGCTGTTGAAAGTTCGCATCTCGCAGTCGTGCGACCACTACTCTCTCACGACCGATGTCTGGACGGATCGCAGCATGAGAAGTTTCATGGCGCTCACACTACACTACATCGACGAGGACTTCAAGATGAGAGACTGGGTGCTTGAAGTCGAACGCTTTCCCGGCAAATACTGCGGCAAGCGATCCGCGACCAGATCGACGCAGCCTTGAAGCGGTGGGGCATCGACAAGACCAAGTGCACCAAGCTCGTTCGCGACGGCGCCTCCAACGTCACCCAGGGTACCAGGCTCAGCGGTGTCAGCTACATGACGTGCACGGCTCACTCCTTGCACCTCGTCGTCGCCGGTACCCTCATTCACAAAAAAGGAGGGCTGGTCGACGAACGCGTGCAAGAGATTCTACAAGCGGAGCGGGAGAAGGATCGAGAAGCCCAGGCGACAAGGGGGGGGGGGGGTCGAGGATGCAGAGGCAGTCGCCGCTGCAGTCCAAGCCGCGGGCACCACCGTTCCAGCCGCGGTTATGTTTCGAAGACACGTTAGCGCGACTGGCGGCGACGACCGCGATGCAAGCCAGTCCTGCGGCGGCATCGGCGACGGTCACGAGTGGTGATCAGCAAGACGATGGCGACATGAGCAACGACGATGCCCCCAGCCCACTTGACGTGAACATGGCTTTGTCGTGGAACGCGGTCCCGGATGCAGCATGTGATGAAGTCGAAGACCACCTGCGCGTGATCGCCCCCGACGCGAAGGAGGTACTGGAGTACGCTCGAAAGCACGTCCAAGTCTTCCGAAACCTTGCTGTGTCCTGCGGAAGTCAGCAAAGGCAAAAATCGCATCATTAGCGAGCGAGCCACTGCGGACCCGGACAAGACCGAATTCTTCAGCTTAGACTGCCCTACGCGGTGCAATAGCTGCATGGACATGCTCCAGACGTTCTCGGATTTGAAGAAGACGGTCAACAGTTTCTTTGACTACCTCTTCACCTCAGAGGGGAAGGACGAGTTCACGGGCCACAAGCTCCAGCGTCCAACCCCGGAGTACTGGTTTGTGATTCGTTGCCTCCTCGCGATGCTGCATCCATTCAAGGCCACGACTGTATAGCTGAGTGGCGGTGCGTACCCCGCACTACTCATCGGGCTCCCTGCGCTGCGACAGATCAAGCGGCATCTCACGAAGCTGGACATCTTCCAAGCCGAGATCGCGCGAGTCAATGGGTACAAGTTTGCCGATGATGCGCATGCAAAGATGGAGAAGGTCCGGCAGACCTTCTTGGCGTTGTTTCCCGACCGGTTTGCTGATGCGAGGGGCGAATTGACGTGGGTCACGTACCTGGGCCCACGGTTGACTGGACATGGCGCATCTGAGACCAGAGGAGAAGCTTGAGGCCCAGCGCACACTCATCGACGCTGCAAGCAGCATGGCCATCCACCAAACACAGAAAAGATTAGAAGGTGTGCCGCCGCCACCACCAACTCGCACTTCGCACAAGGTGCGAGTTGTCATTCGCATCGGCATCTTCGGCAACCGCGCCGTTGAGTTTGATACACCCACCGCGATGGATGAAGTCCAAGACGCGGTCACCACAGAGTTCCCGAAGTACATCGACGGGGCGAAGGACGTGAAGGCGGACGAAGACCCGCTGAAGTGGTGGCGCACGCACGCGAAAACGTTCCCGAGGATCGCGCAACTCGCACGTCGTTGACTCGGGTGCGTGGCAACTTCCGTGCCTTTGGAGCGCGCGTTCTCGACCAGTGGTCGCGTGATCAGTGTGCATCGCTGCTCTTTGAAAGAAGACCTCGTGCGCGACACAGTCTTTATCGCGACAAACACGAACAAGAAGAACAAGAGCAAGAAAAACAAGAGCAAGAACAAGACCACCAGCAGCAAAACAAGCGGCAGGACGTCGAACTAAGAACGCCAGAGGAACAGAGCGTAGTGAATGAAGCCGACGAGTCAATTAAACATTGAAAGTGGCGTTCTTGGTTGAATGTACTGTTTGTGATAGCCCAGCCGCAAGTTTACAAAAGAACTGAGTTCAACCTGTTGTGTTCGTCAACGTTGCGAGTTTTGCTCGCGTTCTAACGCTTACCGCCCCAAGCGTCGAGCCCGCTTCACAGGCGGCGGCCGCAGGTCGTCAACGAGCGCGGCGTCAAGTGCCAGCTGAGACTCTGGAGACGATCGGCCGGAATGCTCCGATGCGAATGATGGCCGTTTCAATCGGGGCGGGTCGGCGTCGGAAACTTCGACGGCGTCTGGACCACACGGAGCTTGATCCTGGCCGTTGTTCTGCGCCGGTGGAGGGGAGCTACGGCGTGGAGAACGCGAGACACAGGCCCTCAGCAACACCCCAACCGGTGCGCTCGCGTCGTGAGCACGGAGCAGTTCGCACGCACGCTCCAGTTTGTTTCTTGCTATCTACAGCTGCCAATACAGTTCCCTGGGTTTCGTGTTAGCGACCAGGAGCTCGTCCACAAACAACACGCTGTCACACACCATTTTTTCTTCCTCCGCTTCCTGAGCCAGAGTCAAAATCTCGGAGCGCGCTTGCTCGAGCTGGAGCTCTCCTTCACGCAACTTGAGCATGCAAGCGGCGATTTTCTCGTTTGCCGCGCGTTCTCGCGCAACACTCTCGTCGGGTTCCTTGCGCAGCCGCTTGTGAAAGCTTCCAAGAAAAATTATCGTATCGAGCGTCGAGTTGTCTGCGTCACCGCCGGCAGCAGCTCGCTGTCTTCCCCCGCTGCAGTCTCTCCCGATATCATCGATCGCCAAGTCCATTTCCCGCGCGTTTCGGATGTGAAGATGTTCAGAACGAGAAGAACGTACGTGCTCCACGTGCTCAAACAGACAACGTGTTAGCACCCCTTATCACAGAATCACAACAAGCCCCGTGCCACAAGACCAATACCAGTGCAACCAATCACCAAGAGCTCCCTCCCCACCCACTGGCCTTGCTACCCGCTGACACACCTACCTGCGTGCGTATGTGTAAGTTTGTGTTTGTGTTTGTGTTTGTGTTTGTGCGTGTTGGTGCGTGTTTGTTTGTTTGTTTGTGTGTGTGTGTGTGTGTGTGTGTGTGTGTGTGTGTGTGTGTGTGTGTGTGTGTGTGTGTGTGTGTGTGTGTGTGTGTGTGTGTGTGTGTGTGTGTGTCGCTTCTGCTCCGTGGCAGCGCCGCTTTCGCCGCCACACCCGCCTCGCGATGCGAACGCGCACGAGGCAGGGGCAGATCAGCCCAGAATACGCGGCGCCCAAGCCGCAGAATTTGCCGCCCAGGTTGGTAGCAAAAATGAAGGAGCTCGGAGTGGCGGTCATTCACAGCGTGGATCAAACCGGTACTGTACGAGCTATTTCCTTTTTGTCATAAGTCACGAATCAAATAGAAGCTTAGCTGTGCTTTTGTATACTCCCAAGATAACCATTGACCATCGGATCAAAGACTGTGGGGGTGCGCTGCGCGGGGGCTGACAAGCAGCGCATCACGGTGATGCTACTGGCAGACCCAACCGGAAAGAAGTAGAGCCCAACGATTGTCGTGAAGACGCGCCCGTCGACACTCCCGCACGTCGCCGTCCAGAACATTGTGGAGCGGCACGGATCGGGTGATTTCGCGTGGCGCCGTCTATGGGATTTACAAGAGCGTTTGGGCTGCCAGATCTTCGGTAACGCCAGCGGGTGGTGGAACGAATCTCTCCATCGCGACTGGCTAGATGGGTATGTTGGTAGTCGCGAGGACATGTCCCAGCCCGTTTTCCTGTTCTATACGAGGTTTTAGGTCACTGAACCCCTATGGTGAGAGCGCACACAGCGAGGCTCAAAGTGCATCTGATGCGTGTCCCCCCCGGGTTGACCTCAGTGTGCCAGCCCGCTCGAGTCTCGTGGATGAGACCGTCTAAAGACTACACTGCCGACCATAATCATATGCGCACCCTACTTTTTGCCCATAGCTTTTGAACGGCTGGGAGTCTGGGTGTGCTGTTTGGATATGATACTACAATCAGCACGCCCTATGACACATCAAAGCAACGCACGCGGAGTCGCAACGTGGCGGAACGCGGTCACACAAAAAGAGGTTCTGGTCCGTGGACAGAATAGATATGAACACCACAGTATATAAAACATACTGTGGATTTAAATTTTAATCCAACATTAATTCAGTGATGGTATGAGTGTTGCTCACTTTCTAGAATAGGAAAATAAACGGCATTTGAGTGGTCCCCATGGGGTCATGCAAACAAGTGGTCGTGGTTGGGCGTCTTGCGGGCCACCAATGCGCGTAGAGAGCTCCACTAGAGGTGGTCCGCGGCTCACTTCCGAATGAGCCCCGGACCACCGCTGACCGAAGACGAGAAGGGGCGCGTGCACGCCTACGCCGACGTCGGCCTCGCCGCCCGCGAGATCGCCCGCCGCATCAGCCGCTCGCCCAACGCTGTCCATCGCGTTCTTCCCCCTCCACCGCCAGTCGAGCCGACTCCGTGCAAGGGCCGTCGCCCACTCCTCACCGAGCGAGAGATCCGCCGCGTCGTCCGCGCTGCCGCCACCGGCAACTTCACGGTGGTCCAGCTGCGGAGCAAGTTCAGCCGCTCTTGCTCCGAGCGCACTGTCCGCCGGCTGCTCGAGCGGGTCGACTTCCTGCAGTACCGTTAGATGGATCACACGCTCCCACTCACGCTTGCCCATCGTGCGGCCCGGATCGCGTTCGCGACACGCATGCTTGCCACCCATCGCGCCCATTGGGATCGAACGATTTTATCTGATGAGAAAAAGTTCAATCTCGATGGGCCTGATGGGTACAAGTACTGCTGGCGCGAGTTACGTCGTCCGGCGCGCCAGCATGTGGCGCGGCAGATGGGCGGCGGTTAGGCGACGGTGTAGGGCGCGTTCTGCGCCCACGGAACGAGTGAACTGGCGTTTCTTGTTGAACGTCAGAACTCCGGGGACTATATTGATACGATAAGCGAATATTTGTGCCCGTTTACTCAGTATCAATCACTACGGTCTAGAGTTTTTCCATCAGCCGGACAACGCGAGCATTCACTGCTCTCGCGAAACGCTTGCGTTTTTCGAAGAGATGGAGACTACAGTGCTCGAGTGGCCAGCTCGTTCGCCTGATCTAAATCCTATCGAGAACGTTTGGAACATGCTCTCTACTCGCGTCTACGCTAATGGCGGCCAGTACTCCTCCGTGGACGAGCTGAAGCTCGCGATCCAGGAGGCCTGGAAGGGTCTGGAACTAGCTGCCTTGCGCTCGCTGATCGATTCCATGCCGCGAAGGCTCACGGAGGTGCATCACAACCGCGGTGGACTCACTCACTACTAGAACGACCATCACTCATTTAATCTTGGATTAAAATTTAAATCCACAGTATGTTTTATATACTGTGGTGTTCATATCTATTCTGTCCGCGGACCAGAACCTCTTTTTGTGTGACCGCGTTCCGCCACGTTGCGATTCCGCGTGCGTTGCTTTGATATGTCACAGGGTGTGCTGATTGTAGTATCATATCCAAACAGCACACCCAGACTCCCAGCCGTTCAAAAGCTATGGGCAAAAAGTAGGGTGCGCATATGATTATGGCCGGCAGTGTGGGTTTGATCGCAGAGGATCGACCATCTGCCGGCTACTGTCGCGTCCCACAACGACGCTGACGATGGAACCAAGTTCAAGCTCGCGCCTCCACGCCTCGGTGGCGTCTGCGAATAGGTGAAGATTGACGGCTGATCATCACTCTTTTATTTTGAATAAAGTATGTCAACCCGGCTGAATGATTTTGTCGCACCCCCCGTACCCGTCGATTGTATGGGAGCCCCATGAACGCCCACGAAATCGCGATTGTTAGCATAAACCACGTTTATCAACTAAAAAGACGCACCACATATCCAAACAGCACGTGAAAATACCCAGTGGTTGCCGAGAAATCCCCCTTTTTAGGGGTGGCTGAATTGTTTTGGCGCGGAGTGTAGAAGTGACGGATGTTGTTGAGTGTCTCCGTGCGAACGGTTTGGTTGACGAAGAGTTTGGTGACATTTCCAGCGATGCTGAGTTTGACGATCAGTAAATTTTCAAATGCCAATCTTAGGATTTGTTTCCAGGAGTTTGAGAATTCGCTTGTGGGTGGCTTTTCGCGTCTGGGTTTGGGTTGCGTTGGTCGCTCTATGCAATCACATTCCTTTAAATGATTCTTAGTCAAAAGGGCCTTTCTCCTAATCTTCCTATATGCCCCCCATCAGTATCACTTGTAAACCCACAAAGCGTAACTTGTACCATGGATCCATCATTCCTGTCAGAACCCACCTTAACCCTTTCCTGGCCCATCGTGAGTGATGGTCGGTAGTTATTCTGCTAACTTTTCGTACTTAGCAGAATAATTACCGACCATCACTCACGACGGGCCAGGAAATGGTTAAATTCTACGTCGGATTCAGTACAGAGTTCTAAATCTCCCTGCTACATCTCTGGCCCCCGCCCAGAAAACCTTAAGTCAAGGTTCTATATTCTGCCTTTCAGCCAACGAATCCATTTTGGTGGGATTTGTACGTAGATTGGATTAGTAACAATTAAAGAAATTGTTGCTGATTACGCAACCACAGGTTGTGGGTCGTGTGTGTTGTTGGAGGCAAATTGCCGAATGAATAGATCTTATCGGGGTCCTTGCGACCGCTGCGCTGTTGTGTTCTCTGTGCCCTGGGATGTTCCCGTCCACAAGTTTGAATAACATTAACCTCGATGTGTGATCCAGCCAATCAGGATCCATTCTGATGTTTCTGACCAATCAGAGTGGTCCGCACCACCTGTGTGAACATCCGTGCTTGCAGGGGGTGACACAGAACTGGCCCGTTGACGCTGGGGCTTCAACGAGCCAGCCGATGATGTGGGTGTCACGACCCGAGGTGGACAATGTGACACCCTGGACACAAGAACAGTCTCTCTCTCACCCCCCCCCCCCCCCTCCAGCGCCGCGACCATTGGCTTAGCTAATCTAAATGTCTACTTGCTGCGAAAACTCCCGCTGTGCTACTCATAGCGGCGAGGGAAAAACCAACCTACCGTAATCTCCTGCGGTAGGGCAAGGCCCCATTAGGATGTCCTCATCGATTCTTGGTCGTCCAAGGACTACACGTGAAGTTCCACGATCCCGATCCCTCGTGCAAGATCCAGGTGCTTGGTTCTTCCCAACGACTTGGTGAACAGATCAGCCAAGTTGAGGGCGGAAGCGACCTGCTTGACCTCGAGCTCTTTGCCGTTTAGGTCATGCATGAAGGAGAACTTGGGGTCAACGTGCTTAGTACGGTCGCTCTTGATGTAGCCCCATTGGACATGTGCGACGCACGCTGAGTTGTCTTCGTAGATCGCGATCGGACCAAATTCTCGCTTGACTCCAAGAGCCTTCCGGATGAACTTCAAGAATCGACGTAGCCAGATGCATTCGCGACATGTCTCGTAAAGAGCGCCTTGTGAGGATCCGAGAGGTAGCCAGCATCGGCAAAGCCACAGATGTCATCGATGACCAGGTCATCGACTGACGTCGAGTTGCCCCAACGGTAGTGGAGACAGTAGTTGTGAGTCCCAGCGAGATACTTCATCACTTGCTTTATGCCAGACCAACGTTTATCGGATGCATAGCGTGCAAGGATGCTAACGGCAAAAGCAATGTGGGGAGGGAGTAGCTGGCAAGGTAGAGAAGGGCTCCAACAGCCTCCATGTGAGGATACTTCTCGCTGATGGCTTGTGAGAAAGGTATCGATTTTTTTTTTGCAGAATCTGACCGGGTCAGGTGCTAGACCGTTGACCCTGTCAGTAATTTATTGTCGGTGGGTCGATTCAAACTCAATAAATTACGGATGGATTGATCAGATCAGTCAGGCCTCATTTTCTGATCCAGTCAGATTCAGGACGTGGATGAGCAGCGACGGTCTGCTGTGTTTGGAGCTTCAGCTCTCCTCATTGTCAAAAATGACGCTGACCTGTCCTTTGTGCGGTCAACCGTTCAAGAAGCAACGACTCTCGACCACCACCTCAGCTCTCAGGTTCAATGCCGCCGCAAGAGAGAGAACCAGACTGAAGGTTTGATGGATAGAACGCGTCGACTCTGTCGGGAACGTAATCAATGGTACCGGCTTCGTAACTCCAACCCTGAGCCCGTGGCTCAAGACCATCATCCCCAACCCTGTCCATCTCGGACCTCATGAATCCAGCTCCAAGCAGCCCATCCGGATCAGAGCGATACTCAGATTCAGATGCACCGTCGATTTTGACATCGAGCTGGCAGGATCCGACTCAGATCTGGGTGTAGTTGCGTCGACCGAGGATGAATCCAACGGCGACTCAAGTTCAGACTCGGACTATGTTGAGATCATCGAAAACCCTCGTCCAGCAACCGAGAACGACGGACGCCGCGACTGTACCATCTGCTTTGAAGTCATCCGTGACTTTGATTGCTCCGTCACCAACTGCAAGCAATTTTCCCACCATTCCTGCGTCATCAATTCTTTTTTGCAAGCCGCCGGACGCGCGAGAATGTTCGTGAGACCCGTTACCCCATGTGCACACGCCGCATGTTTACGCTCGTGCACTGATGCGTCATCTGCAACAACAGGATCGACGATTACCAGAGCAAGGGGAACGCTGTACCCACTTGTACCACAAGGAGTGCTCTGAAGCGCACGTGAACCACGAGTTGGATCGCAGGGGCCCAATCAGGTGCCTCGTTTGCAGAGAAAACTTGTTCTAGATTTTCCATATTTTTTCCTATATAAAATACACGCAACATAACTGAAAGTTATATGTTTTCGCTACAAAAAGCAATAATGCCCCGCCACTTTTCTGCTGTAAGATTTCCCGCCATGTTGAGCAAACCCGGGAATTGGATGCCACAGGCTTTGATGCTCTAGCGCGCCACACGCTGTGCGCCCCACCCAACATGCATTTACAAGGTTCCCTCGCAAGTGGTCAGCCGTGTGAAGCGCGTTCGTCGTGAGCAATTCGGCGGCGATGAGCTGGCTCAGCTGCGAAACTCATCCCTCGTGCTCGTCAAGGACACTCAGCAGCCGTTCTTGCAGTTCATGGAAAGCTTCTTCGACGGTCAAGAACGTCAACACGCGATCGGTTTGCTCATCCAAAGCTGATGTCGTTGCTCAGCTACCGTCATCTGGCTCTCTTCATCGACGGGACATTCCAGTCTGTGCCTCGTTCGTTCCATCAGTGCTTGGTCGTCATGGTGTGCGACTTGGCAACGGACATGTATGTCCCAGGGTTCCACGTGCTTCTGACGGGGAAGACTGAGACGATCTACTCGCGCGCACTTGGCTGGATCATGAACGCGACAGGTGGCAAGTTCGACCCGGCGACGGTCACACGCGACGTCGAGATGGCTCTTCACAATGTGGTCAAGGCCTACTTCAAGGACGCGTCACTCATCGGCTGCTTCTTTCGCTGGAAGCATGCCATCCGGTGGTGGCTACTGAAACAGAAGATGCTGGAAGATGAACCCAAGGCCGCTCTCAGCCCCGGCTTCCTCGACACGTTGACGGTCATGCCATACGACCAGATCACCGATCACGCAATCCCCTGGATTAAGCAACGATTCGCCACCACCATCCGTCGTAAGAAGATGGGCGACTCGACCGCGATCTAGGACAAGTTCTGGCAGTACTTTGACTCGACGTGGATGGGGCGCTTCGGCCCGTCCAGCTGGAATTACACACGTGGGGATGGGGAGATCGTCAACTGCACCAACAATCCGCTCGAGCGTTACAACCGCACGATGAACAGCTTGTTTCCAGGCGCACATTCACCCTTCGCCACGTTCGTGTCCGCGATTGAAGATCAGTCTCGCAAGATCTACCGCAACCTTCTCGACATTCAACCTGGCCGTGCTCGTCCTCCAGCCCAAGCCCCACCCTACATCCCCTCGCCGGTCTACTCAAAAGTAGTAGTGGCAGTTTACAGCGAGTAACCGTTAATACAACTGTCTTTCTCGTGTCCATTTGTGTGCCGAGTGTGAGTCCCCTGCGTCGAGGTAGCGTCTTTCACTGCTGATGTTACGTCTCAAAATGGCCACGTGCACCGATGCTTGGGTTAAGATGTAACGACTCGTCACACAGACACCTGGCCTCGCAGATCTTTGCTGAAGTGGCGTCTCACCCTGCTGAGGTTGCGTCTCAAAATGGCTACAGATAGCCATCTCGCAAACCCCTTTTAAAATGATACTGTAGGGAACGGCTTTTGCTGTGTTCTCGGTCAAGTACGTACCTGACTTACTCCGTTTACTGATGCAATAATATCTAGATATTTACGGGAAAATACAACTTGGTCGGTTGCGATTCTGCACAAAAAATCTTCTTCGGCGAGAAATGAAAGTACCACAGCCGGCCGGCTTGTTTCAACCCGTAAAGAGATTTACGTAGGCGCACGCAGGGAAGTCTCATTCTGTTCTCAGGAACTCGCATATAGCGCTCAAACGAGACCACACAAGTAGGCAGTTTCAACGTCTGCATGTCTAACTGGCATGTTGTTCTTGGCTGCGAAGGCAAGAACCCAACGTTGCCATCGTCGTGACTGGGGAGTACGTGTCAGAATAGTCATTCCGAATCGCTGCGTGAAGCCATGTGCCACCAGTCGCACTTTGTAGCGTACGACTTTGCCTGTTTGGTCCCGCGTACGCGTGAACACCCATCTGCATCCAATTGGTCCGTAGTTTGGCGGACACTCTTTTAAAATTGCCTTCTGTGCCGTACCTGGCAGTCGTCTCTCATCGTGGTTGCGCTGGAGCAGCATGACATGCTTCTCGTCGAGTAAGAGAGCGGTCACCAACTTGTCGAATGTTGGGTGGTTCATCCGACGGTACGGCGTTGCGAGGATTCGTTCGGATGGGCGGAAGGTAGTCAGGGTCTTCTCTATCTCCTCCGGCTCTGTGATTTTCTTGCCACACCACGACAGCTCACTCGTGATGCTGAAGAGCTTCGTCGTGTACTCCGTCACTGTCTTGAAGTTGTAGAAGCAGAGCTTGTTCCACTCATCGATCAGCAGTCGGAGCATGGCCTGCTTCCGATCTGTATCAAAACGCAATCACAAACTGTTCCAGATGACTACTGGCTTGCGTTCTTCCAGATAGTTGAACTTCAGCTCCTGCGGCAGATGTCGTAGGATGAGACACACTGCCTTCGCCGGATCCTTCCTCAGGCCAATCTCCGTCGGGGTCTGACCGATTGGGACGACGAAGTCTTCCTTTATCGTGTGCTCAAGTCCTTTGGCGCACAGGTTGTTGGTCCCCTCAATTGACCAGACAATGGAGCTCGAACCACTAATGTCTAGCGCTGGTGTAACGGGGTATCCGGTTACACATGCCCCGCCCCGGTTACATATTATGTAGGGTACATGGTTTAGGGTGGTCCACTCAGGGTACGAGTTACCCTAAGTAGTGACTCAGGTGCATTTGATTACACAGTAGCTCAGTAGGGGGTATCTACGTAGGGTATAGGTTATGGGAGGGTTTTCCCTGAGGGAAAACCCCACAATAAACAGTCTGTCATTTACCACGCGTGGCGCTCGTCGAACGGGATCGACTCGGAGCGACAGGCTCAAGGAGAAGCTTCCTCAAGCAGCTTGGTGCTTGTAACGCGGCGTGGCCCGTTACATCTGGTAGCACTTGTAATCCTTCCAGCGCCGACAGCACCATGTCCGACGCGGCAGACGCGTCGATGGGTCCGAACCCTCCGTCGCTCCGCGAGCGACACCGCTACCTCAACGACGACCAGTGGGTCGTCTTGGAGAAGATGGAAGCCGTCAACGGACACGAGAGTGTCGAAGAGCTGCTTCAGCGCGATCCTGCGACTGTCGTCGCCCGGATCAGTCGTTTCCGCGAGTATGAGGCTGCCCTCGAGAAGCACATGGCCAGCCTGATGCAGAACCAGATCGCTGCAGCGCAGCTCGCGGCCAAGCCGCCGACGGTCACGTACGTGCCGTCCCCCGCACCGCCACCCTCTCCAAAGGCTCCGAAGCCTGTGCGTGTCGCCGTGTCGTCATTCAGCGGCGACGAGGACGAGAACCTCGTCTTCTGGGCTCGTGAAAACGAGATTGCCATGACGGCTGCTCGAATCGCCGACGAGCGCCAGAAGATCGCCTTCGCGATTTCGAACCTAAAAGGTCGGGCCAAGACATGGGCCTTGACGTGCGAGACGTCGCATCCCGGCTACTTCACCGACTGGGCGACACTCGTCAGCGAGATGAAGGCGGTATTCCTGCCGCCCAACGTCGCTCATCGTCAGCGCGCGGCGTTTCTCGCCTGTACGCAAGGTACACGCGACCTGTACGTGTACGTTCAAGAGCTTCGCCAGCTCGTGGCCAGCATGGCCGCGAACGCGATCCCAGAAGACGTCAAGCTGACGTCGTTCATGGAGAACATGAATGCTGGTCCGATTAAGGGCGCGGTCTTCCGCGCAGAGTGCAACACTCTAGAGGAAGCCTTCACGGTGGCGTTGCGAGAAGACTACGTCCAGCGAATCTCGCGCGGCCTCTCGGCCAATCCCGTTGCGGCAGCACCCACGGCTCCGGCCGCGGGTGGTCCGCCGGCGGCGACCGCCGAGCCGATGGACTTGAGCACCATCGACTTGAGCGGCGTGGATCTCTCCACTCTCGACCTCAGCGCCATCGACGTGAACGCGCTTCACGTGAAGTGTTTCACCTGTGACAAGTTCGGTCACTATCAACGCGATTGCCCCCGCAACCGCGGGAGACAGGGCAGGTTCCGAGCGCGTCGTGGTCGTGGCCGCGGACGAGGTCGTGGTCGACAATCGACAGGTCAG
>JAMFLM010000113.1:0-14098 GCA_027475705.1 Pythium catenulatum
TTCATGCGGAGCATGAACGGATCATGTTGCAGCTGGCTGCAATCGAATAGCGCGATCGCATAGTGTTGCGATCGCGAGCCGTTCAGCGTCTCGATGGTTTCCCTCGACGGGAGCCACGGATGATAGTCCGGCTCCGCGGCGCGCAGCTGACGATCCTCTTCAGCTTGGGTGACGTTGGTGACAACGTTACTCGCGCCACGATCGGCTTGATCGTGGCCGCGCTCTTGCTCGTCACCACGTCGATCGTCACGATCGACGTCGCGCACCTCGCCCTCCTCGCCCTCTTCGCCTCCCTCGCCCTGGTCGCTCGCCAAGCTGAAGCGAGACGACAACGTCTGCGAGATGCTGCTCGCAGACGTGAGCGAGCCGGCGTACGAGGACGAAGGTCGCTGCGGAGCGCCCGACCTCTCGTACCAATCAGGCGGCGTGCCTGGTTGGTCTTGTGGCAATGGGTTGCCGTAACGATCGCGCGGCACGCGATCGTCATCGTCCTCGCTGCTCCGATGCGATGGAGCAGACCAGTACGGCTCGTACCCGCCCGTTGACGCTGCGTCGGCGCCCGCCGCAGCATCGCGGGGCGTCTTCTGCTCGGGCGACACCTGGTCGTCGTTGCTTGGCGACGCTGCGCCTTGGTGGTCTTCGCCGCCTTGGTCGTCTTGGGTCTTGGACTCTGCGACATTGGCCGTCGCAGTGATCTTGGTGTCGGGCGACTGGTCGTCGTCGCTCTCCATCGCTGCGTCGGCCGACGCAGCGGCAGCGTGTGCAGACACTTTGCCGCCAGCGCTGGACTCGCGCTGGCTCGCTTTCGGCGGCTGCGCGCTCCTGCGCAGCCTCCTCCGCCGCGCGCTACGCCTTCGCGATCTCGAAGGCGCGGTACGCGGCGGCCGTAATCTTGGTCTTGGGCATCGCGAAATGCCCACGTTCCCGTAGGACCGGACAGGACCGGACCAATAAGTGCTCTTTTCGCAAGTCACGGGACGTGGCTTGCGTCTCGAGGGTAGGGTGATGCAACAGGGTCTCCTGTTGCATGGTCTGAACCCACACCCGTGGGATCAGATAAGAACCGGCCGTCGCCGCGAGGCGACGACCGTGTTTCTATTGGACAGTATCCAGCTAGTATTGTCCCCACTTTCCACCAACCAGAGTTGAACATGTGGTTGAGTGGACCGCAGAAATCCTCGCGTGATTCCTGCAGTAGGTTCTAGGTTTGCATGGTTGCCTTTCTTCCCATTCAATACAGTTTCCATTCTTTTGCCAACCGCACAAGCCCTGTACGATTGTACCGTCTTCCTCTACGTACAGTGTACGTGAAGCGACTTGTCTCTTCTGCGGAGGCCGCAGAACAGTCCCGTCACAGTCGAAGCCAACACGAATCATCGGTTGGGGTCATCCAGTTTTGCTGAACCTGCTCCGCTACCACAACGTGTCGCTGTTCGTTGATGGAACGTTTCGCTGCGTTCCTCGTGGTTTCGCGCAGTGTGTCGTCATCATGGTCGTCGATGCCGCCTCTGGAGTGTTTGTGCCGGCGTGCTTCGTCCTCAGGACGAATCGGACTCAAGACACCTACTTCGATCTGCTCCATTTTGTGCTCAACGCGGCGGATGGCCAGTTGAACCCAGCCGAAGTCGTGTGCGACTTTAAAGCAGCATTGATTGCGGCGATCCAGTCCCATTTTCCCAGCGCCGACGTCATCGGCTGCATGTTCCACTTCAAGCAAGCCGTCCCCAGGCGCATGTGCCAGCTCCGCATCCCGCGCCGAGAGGTGGCGTGCGCTATGGAGGCGGGCGTGTTCGACATGCTGACCGTGATTGAACCCGAGCGTCTCGGCTCGCATGGCATCCCGTGGGTCGCCGCACAGATGCGTCGGGCATGTCGTGCGTCGGGCATGCGCTACACCGCGGTTAAGTGGTGTGCATTTTGGATATACTCCCACGCGACGTGGCTGGACCGCTACGATCCGGCGCCATGGAATATCCACGGCCTCGGCAGTCGTGTCGTCGCGCGTACCAACAACCCGCTCGAGCGATTCAATCGCGAGATGAACGCAGCTTTCACCACGTCGCACCCGTCTCTTCTTGTGTTTGTGGACACGATTAACGAACTGTCAGTCCGGTACGCGAATCGTCTCTCCGACATTCCTCGTGGGCGGGCTCGGTGGGTGCCTCGCGAAACCATGATACTGCCCACTGCAGTTGATCTCAGCGATGATCCTGATCCTTTCGTCCCCTCCGACGTCGACGACGACCCGACGACTGCGCAGACAGACACCAGCAACCGGTCCAACGCTCCATCTGCTGTCGACGACAACGCCAGCGACCCTCCTGATGTCGACAACTCGTTCGACTACGAAGGCACACCACCTCCGTCGGACTCGGATGACTTTCCGGGTGGTGAGTCTGATATAGGACAGAGCCAGTGAAGAATCCAAACCAAAAAAAATCATCGATCGATCCTTAACCCTCCCGTTCCTGGCCTTCGGATGGCGCGGGCCAAATCCGCTGAATGTTGTCCCTGACAGCATAAAACACATTTGAAAAATGTATTGGTTCGATTAGGTACGAATTGTATGTGGGCTTGTGCACAGGAACAGCTGATCTCAAAGTACCTTTTCTCCACCAAAACAGAGTTGAGATGCCGAAAACTGTAGTTTAAGTCTCCAAATTCGGATGCAAAACAGGATTATTACCTCGTCGCACATGTATTGTCTATATTCTGGCTCGTTTGTGTCATGGTCGGAAAGTCCAACGCCAGTCACCAAAAGTTCGTTGCTGCCATCACTAATGCAAGGTTATTATAAATCAGGAATTTTTCGAATGCTTTTCTAAAGCATCATACAACACAAATGCCAGGATATGAACTAATTGAGGAAACGAAGACAAAGCAATCTGCAGGATCTTGCTTCAGTAAGTGCAAGCAAAACTGGTCGCCTTTTTCAATCTTCGTGGCTTTTCGCCACATCACGGTACGCTCTTTGTACGCGCGCATCAGACGCCACGCGCGGCGCCGTGCGCCAGCTCAAGCACGCGGACGACCCGTCCGACAACGCGATGCTGCGCTTTGCCGAGCTGCCGTTCTCGGCCGAGACCACGCGCGCCGAGTTCCCGCTGGCGTTCGAGACCCCGTTCAACTCGACCAATAAGTGGCAGGTCGTGGTCGTGCCGGCGCCCGGCCACAAGCAGGCGCGCGCGCGTCGGTCGCCGCGCGCGGCGCTCGATCCACTCGATGCGCGGCGCCGTGCGCCAGCGCAAGCACGCGGGCGACCCGTCCGACATCGCGATGCTGCGCTTTGCCGAGCTGCCGTTCTCGCCCGAGACCACGCGCGCCGAGCTCCCGCAGGCGTGAGCACCGAGTGCGTTGCATTTGTGCTGATGGACGGTAGATACACGACATGCTGGAGTCAGGACGCACGACGGCGTGCTCGGCCGAGTCCCGCGAGTTCTCTGCGAGCGAGCTTCGGCGACGACGTCGAGCTCGTGCCACTCGTGCGCGGCCTGCCCTGGAACCTCGTGTGCCTTCTCGTCGTCTTGAACGCTGCCGTTCTCGCCGTGTTCGCCTTTGTGTACGCGCAGGACGAGCGGCACTACTCGCTGCTCTGGGTGCTGCGAAACAACATTCTCTTCTCCGACTCAATCGTGTTTTTGCGTGGGGCTCAGCACGCGCGTCGCCCTCAGGTATAGCGTGCCCAGCGGCGTCCGCACGTCCATCGCGCGGCACACGGTCACGCGTGCACTGGTGCGGCACACGGCGGCGGTCGCGCACGTCCAGAACAGCCTGCTGCGTCTCCTCGCGCACATCACGACGCGCTTCAGCCTGCGGCGCGCGCCCACTGCCACCAAGCGCGACACGGGCGACATCACCACGGGCGACTCTCGGGTGGTTGGTTTTGAGATATACGTACATATTGCTCCAGTACGAAACCGAAAGTGATGACCACCAGCTACGAGTGTTCACTCCGTCTGTTCATGGCTCATGGTCCAACGACCTTTCGCCGCAAGACTGACGGCGCGCACAGTCTTCACGAAGCATGTGGAGTGATGTGGGCATGTGGGCATCACTGCGGTATGTACTGGTTATGGTGAAAGTGTCGACAGACAGTGCAGTTTATCGTGCGGCGCTCAAGGCGGGCAAGACCGAACCTCACTCTAACAGGACAGAATCACCATGGACGACGAAGACGGCGACAAGAAGCGCTCGCGGTCCGTTTCCCCGCCTCATGAGGCGCTTGACGCGAAACGCCGCCGCCGTGAAGAGGAAGGCAAACAAGAAGAAGACACACCGCCACACGAGCCTGTGGTCACCGAGGGCCTCCGCCTCTCAGCGCCAAAGCCTTATGACTCGGACGAGTTTGTCTCGCACTCACCAGGCTCTGACGCGGACGCCGAGGAAGAGTGCTGGCTGATTGAGGGTTCCGACGGTGATGGAACCCCACCTCCGGGAGGAGCTCCACAATTTTCAATCGACCCTGCTCTACAGTCGGCGATCTATGTCCCAGAGGAGTCTCCCGCTCACGAAATCAGTGAGCGCGAACTGGACGAGTTTGCCTACTTTCTCACGAGCATGGATCTCCTCGAGGCATCACTCATCTTGCGACGCCATCGCCGCTTCCAGGACTCCTACTGCAAGTGGGCCAGCAGCATTGGTCCCGTCGAGCGCGAGAACCAGACCGAGGATCTGCTGCGAGCGAACGACGGACCACGGGTTCTCTTTTTTGAGATACCCGACTATCCAGAGCCAGCGCTGGAGCAAGCGCGATTCTACTTTACTCTATGGTACGTCTTCAAGAACAAAAACACTAGTGTTGGGAAAATGATGAAGAACCCGAGCAGGGCCGCGCTGTTGAAGATCTGGAACGTCGTCGTGAAGTCGTTGCACAGAATCGAACAGTGTGTCGATGTGGCTTCTGAGCTCGACGACTTGATGTTCTCTGCTCGGGACGCGATGGAGGACGACGAAAGCGAGGATGAGGTCGGTAACTGAATGGAAATAAAGAGCATTGTTTTTTCTGCTTGACAGAGATGCACTACTCAAACTCTAAACTTGCAACACGATCGTTCGGTGACACGTCGTGTTCGATGCGATTGGTGGCCTCTCCACCGAGTAGCTCGGCTTGGCGCGAGTATGGCCGCTGGGGCCTCGGCGCACTCAGGTCCATGCCCTCGATCAACTTCGTACGGCCTCGCGTGCGCTCAGACAAACGTCCGCCCACACCGAGACATCACCAACCCCACACGCACCCGACCGGGCACGCGCACGATCACACCACCGCCACCACCCACGTACTGCCCTCCGCCACACGCCCTAACGCGCGACCGCGTCTTCCCGCGCGCTGCCGTTCTTGCTGTCGCAGGTCATACCTACGCCGTGGCCTAGCTCATGGGCCACATGCAGCATCTCGAGCGCGCTCCTGCTTCTGGCCAGGCGTCGGCACGACCACGAGCGGCCACCTATTGGTCGAGTTGAACGGGGTTTCGAACGCCAGTACATCGCCCGCGGCCTGCACACATACACACCAAAAACACACACGCGCACACGCGCGGTCAGCGGGCAGCACACACACCGATCACACCCGCCCTCCACAGTACCTTCGCTTCGCCACCAACGTCGTCACCACCGACGGCGCGCACACGCCACGCCCTCCCCAATAAACGGAGCGAACACAACGCGACACGCAGCCCACGCCCACGACGTCGCCCAGCTCATGGGCCACGTGCACCACCTCGGGATCTCGAACGCTGGCGTGGCGATAAAGTGACACCAACATCGAGACGCCGTCGTCACCACCACCCGCGCCTGATCTAGAACACGCACGACCACACCACTGTCGACAGGCACCCGGTCGAACGCGCGACCGCGTCGGTCCGCGCTGCCGTTCTTGCTCGTGGCCACGCCCACGTCAGCATGCTTGAGAGCGGTCGAGTCATTCCCGCGCATCCTGACAGCGTTGAGCTTCGGACCTCGCAGTCTGCGAGTCGCAGAAAAGAAACCCCTTGCTTGGTCAACACGAATCTGGCTTTTCTGTTAGTTTTTGCGACATTTGCGCATCCTCCTGGCGTGCGAAGTGGCTAGTGCCCCGAGTCGGCAAGTGGAACGCTGTCGTGCCACAGAATTTGCAAAACCTTATACTTACCTCACTAAAATGGATTTCAGACGGGCCAATGATGTTCTGAGACCAACATCTTGCCACAAGAACCTGCGCCTCAAAGCCATTATCCTGTGCTATTTGATCGCGCGGAGCGACCCCGCGCCACCACTTCTTCCATCCGCTCCAAGCCACAAGCCCCTATCGCGCACATTTCCGAATTTCCGCTCCAGGGCACTGTTTTCACAGGTAGCATCCATCGTTCCGCTCGCTGGTGTGTTTGCTGCTCGCTGACCGCGCGTGTGCGCGTGTGTGTTTTTGGTGTGTATGTGTGCAGGCCGTGGGCGATGTGGTAGTTGATGCCCCAGTTGTTTGTCATCGGAAGACGCTCCGGTCACAATCGGCGCGCGTCCGCGGCGCTGTTCTGTCGGCGTGTGAGGCCGAAGGAATCTTGCTTGCCGTTGCGCAGGCGGGACCAGGCACCGGTGGGGTGGCCGCCTCGGTCTCCGGTCGAGGGGCAGTGGGCTGCGTGTCGCGTTGTGTTCGCTCCGTTTATTGGAGAGGGCGTGGCGTGTGCGCGCCGTCGGTGGTGACGACGTTGGTGGCGAAGCGAAGGTACTGTGGAGGGCGGGTGTGATCGGTGTGTGTGCTGCCCGCTGACCGCGCGTGTGCGCGTGTGTGTTTCTGGTGTGTATGTGTGCAGGCCGTGGGCGATGTGGTAGTTGATGCCCCAGTTGTTTGTCATCGGAAGATGCTCCGGTCGCGTTTGCGTATGCTCGACCTTTTTTGTGTAGTTGTGTCTGAGGATTTCGCTAGATATCGCGTTGAAGCTATATGTGGAGTTCAACATGATTTTGCAAGTCAATAGCCTTTCGGTGCAGAACCGTGTCGGCCGATTGTTGAGTCACAGGCTTTTTGAAACGCTTGAGATGCATTTCGATTGACACATCTGTTCAATACACCGGCATGATGCCAAAGGTACCAATGCCTGCGTGGCTCGCTTTACTTCTGAAAAGCTTCGCAGATTTGTATGTGGAAGTTCGCGACTTCCCCAGTTACAAAGACGACTAAATGCGAACATTGTCGCGGTCTCTTGGTCAAACAACTCTGATGCTCCTTGAATCCCGCTTGCTCCACACCAAACTCACGTGTGCTGGACTCGG
The DNA here is from genome assembly GCA_027475705.1 of Pythium catenulatum. Classification (NCBI taxonomy): domain Eukaryota; phylum Oomycota; class Peronosporomycetes; order Pythiales; family Pythiaceae; genus Pythium; species Pythium catenulatum. Next base: position 7,243 of record JAMFLM010000113.1, read on the forward strand.
CGGCAGTTGAGGTCGTGAGCATGAACTACCAACAGTGACAACACGTTGTCAAGAAGCACGCGCTGACGATCCCGTTGCGGATGGGGACGCTGCGATGAGAGCGGGCCATCCGGTGCGTGTGCTGCGGCAGCGTCACACGGTTGCTGACTTCGGTCTCGAGCAACCCACCGCCAAGTTGCTGAACAGCCAGGGACAGAGCGTGCAGCACAAGGTATTCTACTGTGGAAGCCGCTCCCCATGGTCAAGCTCGAGGCTGGCGAGCAGTGGAACATGCTCCAGTGTTCGACAATTTGTGCTGGCGGTCGTCGTTGGTATCACGAGTGGTTCCTACAGGGGAGCGAGAGCATTGGGCGAAAAGTTATCGAAAGTGCTAACAAGAGTCAAACCTCATCATTTGATCTATTACTTGGCTTCGTTCTACCTTCCTCCACTTCGTACTTGTCCAGAAGACTCCGACGAAATCTTTCAGACCGATGGAGACTACGAGTCGTGTTCGTCGGTGGCTTCTCGTCCGTCGCGACGGCGGCGGGTTTTTCCAGTTGGTGGGCGAAACTTGAGGAGCTTCTCACTACTTCCAGGGAGTCTCTTGCCACACTGCCAATCATCATGCCATATCTGAAAACAGGACTTCGAGACGCCGAGGGACTGATGACGGATCATGGGGCAGAGATAGACGCTACAACAGAAACCACCATTTAGTTTCAACGCGGTTGGTCACCATGACGCGCCAACTTACTCCCCAACATGTCCCTTCGAGCACTCGAGACAGAGATACTTCGTATTCTTCCCCCGCCCTCCTTTTGGTGCCAAGTAACTGCACACTTTGCACGCCCTGGCAACGCGCTTCCTCTTGTCCTCATTCCCGAAAGTCCGGTATTCTTGAGTTTCCGTTGGCACATGAATACCATGACCAGCCGCGGCGGGGGGTGCAGGGATCGTGCGCATAATCTATTGCAGTGCCGAAAATTGTTACAGGCGAAGCATTCCACAACGTCAGTCCTGATTCGTTCCGTACCTCTCTGCTGATCTCGTCCTCTGTGGTCGGCACGTTATTGACGACGACGTCAGTTGAGTGGGCAGCAACATCCGTGCCAGCGTTGAAATCTGAGGCTTGGAGTTGGAGGAGCTGCGCGTGAAGCTTCGTGAGAAAGTCTGAGTGTGACATGGGCTTCTTTTTCGATCTGTTGTAGCATTCTTTGTGAACGATGTACGCATTCACAAGGACGCAGTCGAAGAGGCCCAGGGCAAGACTACATGGCATACAATTCAAGCGTAAGCTCGTGGCAATGCCACCCGTTCACGTCGAACTCTTACCTCTTGTAGTACTTTTTGAATCGGAAAGAGAGTTGCACCGAATATCGCTGGAGCCGCAATTGATCGAAGACGTCGACGCCACCCATGTGCTTGTGATAGTCCCGTACAAGCTTGGGGCATGGTACATCTTGGTTCTCTCTCTCAGTCCATGAGCGACGAACTTTGTGTGACATTAGCACAACGATTATCAGCAGCCAAAAGAGGGGAAACAATCCACATACCTATTGACTGCTGCTCCAGGCTCGCTCCGGTTCCCAACAAAAAAACTGGGCGCGAATCCCACCAGCAACACGCGACTAAACCCGGGACAGTCGTGGAGCGCGCTGCAGAAGACGATCCACGTGGAATGTCTTATGGGCGCTTCTTCCGCTTGTCCTTCAATATCTCGGGGAAGCCAATCCGACGTGTCTGGACAGTTCCAACGGCGTACACCTTGCGGGCGAGTAGCTCCACTAGCAGCGATACCGATGTGTAAAACCTGTCCATCACCACGACGTGGTGTTGCGATCGACGACTTGAAAGCACATGCTCAAGGTTCCGAATGACGGCGCTGGGGCCAGCCTGGTCGTCAATGGTCTGTGGCCCTCCTAAGTGTGCCTTTTTGCCGCAGTAAACTTCAAGCCTGCAGACAACATGCAACCCACAGTCAACCCAGTGACCCCACCTGCGCGTGCAGTCGAGCTTACCTCATGCAGTACGCAGTCGCCGAACAGCACGTCAGGAACAGTTTCGTACCCCACTTGTGGGGTTTATCTTTCATGTACATTCTCGTGATGTTGAACTTCGACGTGGAGGGCAGCATGCCCTCATCAAAAGACATGAATGGGCCTGGTCGATATCCTCGCTTGAATGTTTGCTGGAGGACGTCGACAATGGGTCGGATCTTCCAGATGCGGTCAGTCTTCGCGCGGTGGTCCAAGTTGTTGGAGAAGTGCATGTGTTGCACCAACTCGTCGAATCTACCACAGCAGAAATTGTGAGTCTCCTTCTCGTCCAATGGGAAGGCCATACATACCTGTTCTTGGACATGAACGCGTTGAATGAGCCTGCGGGGATGGCGCCCGTGGAGGAGAGGTTCCAATGGGCTGCCAGACGTCGCTTGTGTGGGCACAGCATTCGAGCAATAAAGAGCCCAAACAGCCTGGCATACTCGACCGGAGTGAAGGGCTTGAACGCTGACTTCAGTCGCGTTCGAATCTGCTTCCATATCTCGACTGAACGCGTTGATCTCTTCTTTCGTGCAGCCTCTTTCTTCTGCCGATCGTGAATGTTTCGTGCACGTACCGCAACAGTGCTCATGGCGTACCGATTGCTCTCCGCTGCGATCACATGGAAGAGGTGCCTCGGGAAGAAGAAAAAAAAACAGCGCGAGTGGATCATTTGCTAGCTCCGCAATCTCGGCAGTCGGGCCCCATTCGCCATCGTACAACCCCTTGTACTTGGCCTCCGTCGTTGAGCTGAGTGGAACTACCACACGAGACACAAGTTAGTCGATCCTCCATTTCGTCTCTTTTGCATAACTGTACCTTTTCTCCAGCCTTTGGTCTCCCAGCTCTTGATCTTGTCGCGGTTTTGTGCCGCATTCAACAGAGCATCGTCTAGATTGATGTCAACTCCGGCGTCTTCAAACAGCTCGAGAAGCTCGTCTTCTGAAATGCCGTGCACATCATCGCCCTCGCTCTCACCATCCGATGACTCGCAATCGGGATCGTAGCTTTTATCAGACTCGCAATCTGAATCCAGCGCCATGTACTCCGCCTGATCACCCTCACGGGTGACGTTGACGTCGAGTTCATCTTGGGAAGAAGCTTCCAGCAGACACGTTGTTGGCGTTCGCTCGTCTCGGTCATCGTCACTCTCAAACTCCTCGAACGCGTCGTAGTATTCATGATCATCGATATCACTGGCGTTGTCCCTGGAGGAATCGTCGTCGCTACGAACGGTGCTGCTGAATGCGTTCTCGCCATCGGAAACGTCAACTTGATGCGTCCCTTCTTCTGACTCACTTGACGATGATGTATCCACCTCAATGGAGTCCGCGAGATCGAGATCATGCTCTGATGAGATCTCGCTGTGCCCCTCGTCTCGGTCTGCAGTCCAAGCACTGTGTGCATCGGCCCGAGCAACATTTTCAATCACTGGCCCACCTGTGCGGACCCGCTTCGGCCGTGGCGATTGAGCAGCCTGGTCATCTTCGCTGAGCATTGGGTCATCACTTGCGTTGCTGCCTCTTGCGACGTCTTGAGTGGACTGGTTACGGACGCATTTATCCCGTCTCCGTCGTTTCGATCGGATCACCTTGGCTGCGTCCAAGAGCATAACAAGCTCATCTGACGTTTCCACGGTAACGTTTCTTCCGCGAGGCGGTGCTGCTGCAATAACAGCAGCCCTACCAATAACCAGGTCATACGAAGTAGTCTCCTTCGCTTGTTTCTTCTTCGCAACACGCGGGGTCACCGATTTCCTGCTCTTACCAACAGTCGTGGTCCTGGTCCTTGCACCCGCCGCCGACGTCGTCGATCGTCGGTCGACGGCGTCGTCCATCGCCGCATCGTCGGTCTCCGCCCTCGCCGACTCGCTCGCCCGTCCGGTCCTGCGGGCCGGCCTGCGCGTGGGCGCCGTCGCTCCCGTCGTCGTCGTGGTCCCCGCCGTCGTTGCTGCTGCTACGGCTGCTGCTGCCGTCGCCGCGGACGCCGCCGCCGACGTCGTCATCTCCGTTGTCGCCGTCGCTCCCGTCGTCGTCGTGGTCCCCGCCGTCGTTGCTGCTGCTACTGCTGCTGCTACCGCCACCGCGGACGCCGCCAACCGTTGGTCTGCGGTGTCGTTCAAATTTGAATGTTTGAACTGCGCAACCGCCAACGCCAGCCAGTAGGCGGCAGGCGGGCAACACAGCAAACTGTCACTTCTGCACATGCATCCGGCGTATGAACGCCGTGACAGCATTGTGCGGATGAAGTTGCCATGGGCCGACCTTTTTGTTGGCCACCTCGTCTGACAAATGACCCACCTGATGTCGAAAGTCATTTGCCCATATTCACCTAACCCTGTGCAAATTGGGCGCTTTGATACGATAAAAACACAAGAAGAATTAACTTGATTTCAGTATTGTGCACTTTTTTTTGCTTTTACTCCTGTTTTGCTGAGGTGCGAATGGTGCCCCGGACATCCTGTCCCGGCACCGTTCGCAGTCCCGGACACCATTAGGAACGGGAGGGTTAAACATACGTTCTGTTTTTTAATGAGATCAAACGGCGTCGTGGTTGCAGAGTCATGCCGCCCAGAGTGCTCCCTGACATGCATTCGAAGTCTTCCAAGTTAATCTGATTTGAATGGACGCACACCTGATATTTGTTTGTAGGTACCGCATTAGCCGCAACGACGGCGAAGACGCCTGGGACCGCGCCCTCGGGGACGTGGTCCTGTCGGGAGAATGTCGGTCCACCGCCCTGCTGCGTGCTCCTCTCCTAGAAATGCCACTACTTAATCTTGGTCGATACGGAACTCTGGCTCCCAAGTCAAGTCGTCGACGGCGTCGAAACCAACCTAGTGCACGAGGAACTCAGGCTCTGTCGGGGTGGATTGGACGGTCAAGACCCGTTGGACGTTATGGATATCCGGTTCACCATGAACGAACTCTTCCGCCTGGTCATCATCGCTCGCCTGGTCAGAAGAGGGCGGCTGTAGCATAGCAGACGGACGTGCGCCGACTAGACGCATGCGAAGCATCGTGAGGGCCGCATCCAAAGTCGTCGTCATGGACGACCTGTTGCTACCGCCACTGTCACTAGCCTCGTTGTCGCTGCACGCGATCGAAGAAAGCGTCTCGTCATTTTCTCCGTCACTCCAATTTCTTTGATGCTGCTCGTCCACCAGAACTGCGTGGACCTGGTCGAGAGACGGGTCGACTCGTTCCGAATGTGTCCGCTCGATATTTGTCTCAGGTGGCTCATCTTGTTGTTGGCGTGCGGAGCGCCCCGCACTCGTCGCGGGGTCCGAGTTGAGAGACTGGTCGGTCTCACCCTGTACGACTCCTTCTAAGTGTGTGCGGTCGATGTTAGTCGCCGGTGACTTCTCTTGTTGTTCGTGCGCAAATTGACCCGCACTCATTCGCGCTTAACACCTCGCGCGCCGCTGTCGCCTCGTTAACCCGACCATCAACCGCTCTCGTTGTTCACGCGAGACTGCGCCCGGAAAGAGAAGCTGCTCGCGTTGTTGATCGCACCACACATTTTCACGTGCTCTCTTGGATATTTATATGAGGCTGACCTGTCCCGCAATTGTCCCGGAAAAAATCTACCGAGTCGATTTCGCGGCGCTGATGGCGAACGGTTAACGTCGCCTCCTGCTGGCGACGGGCGCTTGGAAGCTTCCTTCAGAAGCGAAGCACGAGGCTTGTGTACTTCACGGCAACATCCAGAGTCCTGTTACCTTTGCTTCCCTATCTTGCAGCCGCAATCCAGGGAGATACGGATACCATCTGCCTGCCCTACCTCTGCATCGCATGGCTATGTACCCTACTGACTGACTACAAGCAACCATCAAGCGACCTCCAGGCGCCTGACACGTGCTCGGGCGACCTTCAAGCGACACTGCGACCTTCAAGCAACCACAGCCGCACGTGAAGCACTTCAAAGCGCGTGAGGCACTCGCAAAGCGCCGTGAGGCACTTTGAAGCGCCTGGACGTGGGAGTTGCCCATCCGGTGGGCCTGGGGCGCCTTCGAGGCGACGTGAGGCAGCGTGAGACGACGGGCATGCGACACCAAGCGCCGGAGTCGGCGGAAGCCAAGTGGAAGGAGTCGTGAGACGGCTGAGACGCTGCGGTAAGTACCGGTGGGGTGAGTAGGTCGACAGTGCGCACTTTGCCGGCGACCATCACTCAGGCACATCTCGGAACTGAGCCGCGGCTGAGAGAAAACCTCGCGGTTCTCTCCTTTCGAAAAAAAAACATCAGGCCGCCACACCACACCACGATCGATGGGTGTCTGACCAGAACACGCACAGTTGAGCATTATCCCCGGTCGGCAGGTTGAGCTTGGCTCTGAAGCATCCGAAGAGAGCGATGGCTGCGGCTCCCTCGCGTGCGGCTACTGCCGATGGCGTTCATGACGCGATGGCTGCCCCTTCCACCACCAGCGAGGCAGCAAGGCGGGCGCACAACTTGCTACTATCTCGGACACAGTACTACTATCTCGGACACAAGTACGTTAACCCTTTCGCGAACACAATCCTGCCAACAGGAATTGTATTGATACAAAAACCAAGTCAAAATTTCCAGATCGTGTAAAATTTACACGTTCCAGCTTCCCGCAAGCCGTCCGCCGCATCTGCTTTTTGGATTGAACTTCAAGGGGGAGCTAAATTTTTGAGCCAACGCGCGGAACATAGCCGGTCGCGTGTAAAATTTACACACTCTGCAGGCTTTGAAACGTGCAGTGATTGGCAGAAATGAATTTCTTGGGAAAATCGGCATCGGTGCCTTGTGAGAGAAAGTCCAAGGCTTGAATCGAACGCGTCCGATTGAGAAAGTTTCTGTCGATAGCT
>JAMFLM010000114.1:0-14044 GCA_027475705.1 Pythium catenulatum
GTACCTTAGAGGCTGACACGTGGCTTGGTCGGCTGACTTGAGCTGGGAGACTTGTGGGGTACGAGGCAAAAAGCGAAGTCTTGATGGACGAGGGCCATGAGAAACTGGCCCTCTTATACCTACCTACTTTTGGTAATCTACTCCCTAACCTACCCTGTTCTGATAAAAACCGATGTACCCATATCAGGGCACCGGCAATCCCCCAGGGACTACAAATACCGGTACTCCGACCGGTTTCGCCGGTTCCTACCGGCTCTTTGACCGGTTTTCCCGGCTCCCCTAGCTACTGATTTTATTCAATGGGATGCCTATAGTGACCCTGGGGCGTTGAGCCGGCTGACCGAGCCGGCTCTGGGACCCGGCGGTGGGTACGCCGGTTATCTGGAAGGTTCCGTGGGCTGGCGTTCTCTCGAAGGGGAGGCGCTTCACCACATGACATCATTTACGTCATGCTGACTCAAGGCCTCACCAGCGACGGCAGCTTGACCCCAGTTCCGACGGTGGATGAGCTGGCAATGGTGTTAGAGTCGCCAATGTCCGTGGTTCCCACTGCCGTTTGTGGGTGTATTCACGAATTGGAGAGAGAACGCGTTTGATCTCCCCCACAAGACGTCCACGATATTTCGGTGTGCGCTAACTTGGTGCTGCACTCCGACGTGGGTCCGAACTCGACAGCCTCGGTCCTCGGGAAGCGGAACGCAGATCAATGTGATCATACCCGGCTGCACCGGGGGCTGCCGCTGCTAGCGCGGACGTGACCGGAGGAGGACGCATTGCGCGAGCGCCGCGGACAGAGCGCAGTAAGACCGACGCCACGCCGTGGGATGCCGCCCAGACAGCTGGAACCGGTTCGTGAACCAGCTCCGGTCGATCCCCAGGGCGGCTCCGCGGCCGCCAGCATCCCAGTACACCTTCTACCCATTTCTGCATGGATCGACGTCCGCCGAGCCCTGTCCAACGAGGCCCATGCAGGTAAGTCTCCGCACCGGTTTGTTGAACATGTCCTCACGTCGCCGTACCAGCGTTTCCGACGTAGTCCGGGGGTGATCATCCGCGCGTACGACTTCCTGTTTGACCAGCTCAGCCTGTCGGTGATGCACTTCGTGCCGATGTCCATCGAAGATCAGATCTCGAAGACGGAGGACGGATCGCAGAGTTCCGAGGATTTCTCGCTGAACGTCACCGCCCCTGCACCAGCCCGACCTCGCTCGTGGGCCGATCTCTACAGCGGGGTGTCGGGACTTGTTCAGTCCTACACTGAGTTCTGTGACCCCTTCTCGGTGCGCGCATCACCCTGACGGCGTTTATCTCCACGATGGAAGCAGGCGGGGCGTGACCAGAGCAGCACCTTCAGACGCTCGAGTACTGGACCAATCGGCAGCTTCTTGACTTCCGTGGCCTCGTGCACACCGACGTGTTGTGTGGAACAAGAACAAGAGACCAGGCTCTTACGTGGTTCAACCCCGGCAACCCGACGGTCGAGCAGCTGCGGTCGATGCTCGTCATCAAGATGATGGACCAGTTGCGAGCCGCGACCCCAGCAACAGACCCGCGCCGACAATTCGCCGCCCCAGCAACGAGACCCGCAGGCAAACGTCAGGTGGAGCGGCGTCTTTCGGTGGCTGTGGTGGCGGCCATCCCTCGAGACGGAGAGGGGCGCGAGCTGTGCTTGCGTTGCGCTTTGAAGGGTGGGTGCGTCAGCCGCATGCCCGGTCGAAATGTTGCATTGGGTTGACTTAGTCTTTGTCACGGTTGATGAAGTTTAAGTCGTGGGAGTCTTAGCTTCATGATTTTGTTGTGAAGTCCAATAACTTTTCGCTTCACCCAAACGCCCCTCCAAAGATTGTACCTCCCAGTTACTGCTCATTACCGTATGCGAACACACTGGCTGACGCCAACGCAAACGATCACTCTCGTGAAGTCCAACCGACCTCACCTCATCCTTCCAAACAATTTGGAGCGCGTGTATCGTCAACACCAATCTACGCGCTGCGCTACCACACAGCATGAAGATAGAGCGTCCAAATGTTGGTATCACGCAACCCACTTCGGATTTTTAAACGTGCGTTGCGAAATAAGGTTATAGAGACTCCCACACATCGCTACATGTCCCAATAGCTCCATCAGGAACTCAGTACCGGCGCCCCCTGCGCCACAGTATCATCCCAAATCAGACTCTGATGGGTTTCGCTTCCTGTACCCTTTATCCCACACTGCACATCAGTACGCTGAACAGCGTTTCCAATGTGCTGACACCTCAAATTCAATGTACCAGCAACGCCTCGTACCTAAAAGAAAACCGAGCTGTCTTGCACGCGAAGCGTGCCCACAAACCCTTCAAGTTGTAAACCATTGTATGCTAATGATGTAAGTCGTCTAACAAAGAAAAGAAAGAGACACGATAGCGTTGACGAGGTAGTTGCTAGATGAATGTCGTCTCGATGATTCTAAGCCCCCCCCCCCCCCCCCCCCGCCTTTTTTTCAAGCATCATCACAGGATAAAGAAATTGAGTCACACAAGGTTTCCCTCTAGTTTTGGATTCAAGAAGCAGGCGCAAATCTCCTTCGAAACTGCAAAAACTGCTCACATCTTTTCGAAACTGCCGAAGCCACTCATATTTCTGCAGAAGGGGGGGGGCGTACTCAAGCCCTACGTGTTGGAAGTTGGCCTGCTGCGGGAGATCCCCAAAGTCAGGTCTCCCGCTCGACAAGGGACTGTGTCCCGAATAATGACGCGAGGAGAAACTGCGCGCAAGGCGGTGAGAAACGGACGGTGACGACAAACACGGTGCAAGGAGATAGTGCGGCTGCGCGGCGACCGATCCAAGTGAGTGGCGGTGAAGGCCCGAGCGGGTGATCACTGGGCTGTGCTCTCAGGCGCATGGTAGGAGAATAATTTGTGCGCTTCCTTCCTGCTCCCCTTTTGACCTTTCTTCACTAAGACGGTTCGTTTTCTGGTCCATCCAGTTAGGAACCATAGGGTAGGTCACCCTTCACCACCATGTGCGCCATCACCTCCATTATTGGATGTTCACTCAATGAGCGATGGGGTACGAGAAAGCGTTGATGCCTCGCTAAATGAACGATGCTGTTGCGCGCCATCTGCACAACGCCCCCTCTTTCGATGTTGAATCTATCGCTACCACTGATGGCTGCGACTCCAGCATGTGCATGTGCAGATACGTTGCCTGCGACTGGAGCCAGGATTGCGGCCACGACCCCGCCACCAGAAGAACTACTGGCAAACAAACAAGATGTCCTCCGTCGGCCGAGACCAACCGAGCATCACGCGCCATACCTTTAGTATCCGCTGGAACTGCCATCGAAGAGGTATCCCGGGGTGCGTGGGATCGTCGACGGCGACCGCGATGATTACGGTGAGATTGTGCACGTCCAGATCGAGATAGCGCGGCGAAGAAACGAGAGCTCAAATGTTAACCCTTTCGCGTACAAACGTGTAAAATTTACACCATAAACTTATATTTTCCGGATAATGACATGTATAGCCAATCAAATGGATAAGTACTCGGAACAAAAAACTGCGAAAGCAGATGCGGCGGACGGCTTGCGGGAAGCTGGAACGTGTAAACTTTACACGATCTGGAAAATTTGACTTGGTTTTTGTATCCCTGTTGGCAGGATTGCGTTCGCAAAAGGGTAAATGAATCACGAAGGCGAAGATCGTCGACATCGATTTTTATATACAGAGGTCGACGGGTGGCACGTAAGCCACTACGAAAGTATGAACGCATACCTCAGCAACCCGGGAGTAGGCACCACAAGCTTGTTGTAAACGTTCAAGATGCAGATGACTCAAGCTCCATGGAGTGTGTGTGTAAAGCAATTGGCACAGCTCACTAGATTTGCCCAACCTTGTCAACGACGACGTGATAGCGGCCTTCAGCGCCAAGCACCGCAAGCTCGACACATCCAAATTCTTTGAGAAGGGCGTCAGCTTGAAGGCTTTACACTCATTCCTCATGGCTTGGCTCCATTGACATGAACGTCACTGACGTCAACATGTACCACGGCGTCGGCAAGGGTGTAGATGTCTTGAAGGCGATTGACTCCCCCTGACGGTGTCTACGTGGTTGGCGGCACTCATTTGAGGACATCGGGGATGCGTTCATCGTAGAAGTCCAGTCTGATGACTTGATCCTGTACGAAGACGGTTGTATCGAGAAGTGATATGGCTGTCCAAGCGGCTGCATTCCGTGCCCTTGGTGTGACGTGTGCAATCAGCGACATCCGTGTTTTTTTTGTTAAACCGCATATTTGTGTACGTTTATTGAAACCTAGTGAAAAGGGTTGTGGTATGATGGCATGTCCTCAGGTGGAAGACATCAAGCCGAAGTTCAAGAGCCGCTGTTCGTCTTTTCACATGTTTTTAAATGGTGAACTGTGAAAACTGACCAGCAATGTTATGCATCTTGAATGAAGTCAATTCATACAGAATGCATGTGCTTGTTGAACCGTGTTGCCAACTTTAAGGACTCTAGAGGACCTCAAAAACATGGATGATTTTAGGGTTGATCAACTCCAACAATGAACCTTGAACCCCAAACACTGCAGCATATCAATGAAAGGACAATACACATTATCGCTTTCACCGTCTTGTTTCTGCACCCAAGTTGAAGCAGAGTTTGCGGCGAGAACACTATGCGGGCACCACAAGTCGCAGATCCCAGCACAAGCAAGCGAGGCACACTGCCCGCATAACTCAGCAGGACACCAAGGCACGTCGCGTCCAGCAAGTGAGCGAGAAGGTATGAGCATCTCTGACAAGACTGACGAGAGTGGGGATGATATCCTGGGGGTGCAACTGCGCGATGCGCTCGCGTACAACGACCAGCTCGAGCGCGACCTCACTCATGCCCAAAGGCGGGTCGCCGATCTCGAGCGCGTCTGGTCCGGGAGTGGTAGCTGCGCCTGTCGATTCAGGTCGCTCTCGACGACTACAGTTTCGTCCAGACGTTTGAACGCCATGTTACCCATCACTCGGATGCCATAAAGAATAAGCGAGCTCGCTCGGAGGCCGCGACAGTTCGCCACGAGAAGGCGATCCTCGATCTGGTGGCCTTATTTCGCAAAGAGGTGTCAAAGCGCTTGGAGCTCGTGTTGAACCAGAGCAAGGCTCTCTTTGCTCGGTTTGCGGCCTCGATCCAGGAGAGGACAACAACACGTGGAACGGCTCGCCCCCTCTCGAGAGAGAACCCTGATTCGTGCTGACATGCGAAGAATCGGACAATGTCGAAGGCGCCCGACTCGTCACGTTCAAGATCCACTCGGGGCAAAATACATACATCGACAGAATCGGACGAGGCAAAGACGCCTGTGTCTAACTTCTCACCAACATTGAACTTCGTACATCCGCTTGGTCCGCACGAATCTGCTTTCGAGACGTGCTTCGGCAAATTGGAAAGGATAGCGTACGGCTTGTCGTCTGTGTAAGGTTCACGATCAGCTTGTTGTGAAGGGCGACAGCGGACTCGAGCACAAAGCGGGCAGTCGGTTTCAGCGCTCGGTAAATTCAATACATGCATTTCAAACCCCTCGAGAGCGGATAGCAGCTCAAGAGCGGATAGATGCGTTGATGCGGATCTCGAAGCTGCTCTATCGTGTCGTTGAAGCTTGCGCCTTTTGTCCGCACTGGCAGTCGTATCAAAATGCTCTAATGCAAAACCTGCTTTACAACTCCACCTCTCGATTTGAACCTCCCCCCCCCCAAAAAAAAAGAGCCCCAGATGCACCTCGGACTGTATCCGCAGCCCCATCCCTCTAATAGAGCCCCCTCAAACAGAGCCCCACCTGCATCAAATTGCAACATTCAAGCGAGAATTCTAGAAAACCTTGAGCGCCACGGGCTTTATGCGTCAATGCATTTTTGATTGGAAGCAATCGGGATGTCCGGCTTTCACATTTCATTTCCAAAATCCCTATGACCATCCAACGCTGTATCATGGGCTAGAGGTAGGAGATCGCGAGAGAGGTGAAAAAAGCCACGGTCCGGGCCGTGGCTATTAAACACAACGTTGACCGTCGGTGCATCCGCGACTGGATCGCACAGGGCAATGCGGGATGCGGGGTCGTTCGAAGCCGAGTCACCCGGCTGCTATCGTTGTGGTGGTGATGGGCGCCGCATCGCCTGCGAGGAGCTGGACTCGCTCCTCACTACCAAGATCCGTGGAGCTCGCCGCGAGCACCGTCCTGTCACCTGCCGTTGAGTTGACGACATGGCTGCAATGATGATCCGAACGACCGCTGAGCAGCCCAACCTTGCTCCTTCACATGGCTGGCTCGAATTTTCTCTTCATCGGCACAACCTGATCCTGTGGAAGAGCACGAACAAGCCCACGGTGAGTTCTGAGGTAATCGCCACACGTGATCCCAACTTTATCTTGTACCTGCGCAGCTCGTCCGCGACCAAAAGGTCTAGCCTGAGAACGTCGTCAACGTGGACGAGACAACTGTCTTTGCTGACCATGAGTAGGACGCTACGCTGGAGGAGGGCGGGGCAGCAGAGGTGCCCGTCAGATCGTTTGGCTTTGAGAAAATCCGCTTGACTGCTGTGTTCGCTGTCCCCGGCGACGGGACCAAAATGTGCCTCCAGCCCTACGACTACGGCGTCTTCAAGCCTTCAAGCCTCGCAGTGTCTCACTTGCGCCGTCGACGACTGGAAGTAGAACGCGCCCCCCCCCCCCCCCCCCCCCTCCCCTACTTTATGACTGGGAGGAGTGTTCAACCTCCATCGCTCTACACGGTCGTTGGCTAGATTAAGGCTGCATGGGCCGAAATTGGCGAGCCGTCAATTCACCGCAGCTTCCGCAGCTGCTTCATCGGCGAGAACGCGGACCTAGCTCTCTGGCGTCACGAGGAATACGGTCTCCATTTCCAGCAACTTGCGTTAGGCAGCGACTTCGCCGGCTCGCTTGCACAGCTGCCGCTCATTGATGGTGGCGACAGCAGCGACATGACATCGACGACGAAGAGTACGAATGCACCGGCTGCGGAGACTTGGTTATGTAGGAGCGCATACATGCGAAGAACAGCGTGAGATACAGGAACCAGTGTGAGACAGCGCTGAACGCACCATGTTGAAGTTCCGCGTCTTCTGTTGCAGCGATGGCGAATCTGCAAGCACTGAATGAAAAAGACAGTAAGCTGCTCAATACAAATTCCATTCGTGTACACGTACCTCAGCGTTAAGTCTTGCTGCTTCTACATCTCGCTCGCAGGAGGCGCACGGCTAGGTCCACCCGCGTCTTGCATGGCTCAGGGATTTACTGTGCCATGGACCACCAACTGGCGATGGGAGCAAAGAACCGGACCGCTTGCTCCCCACGAGAAAAAAATGGAGACTTAAGAAGCCGCGGCAAAGGAATCGGTGATCGTCTGGGTTGCAGTTGTCGTATCCGAGATCCCTTTCTCTCCAATAGAGCTACCCCTCCAATAAAAACGACGTTTGGGTGGGGTCATTGTAAACCCCCATGGGGTTACAAACCAGGGTTTACAGTATTTGGGCAGGCCAATCACACGAGTCATCGTCGTCGTCATCGTTTAGCAACAGCGCCAGGTTGCTATCGAAGCAGTTATCGAGCGAAGCCGGCCGGGGTAACCCAGGAGCAAGATCTCCGTCATCAGAAAATTGCAGGTTTTAGCACGCAGTTGATGTTACCGTTAATGGGCCAACTAAGCTGGTAACTTATACGCGTTCGAGCATAGGCTGCAGAAAAGTTCGCGTGGGAAAGTGAGAGTTGAGTCTTTACTGCTATCTTGCGCCTCACGCCTCGCATAATCGCTATTGCCTCCGACAGAGATCAATGTGATGTAATCGTTACCGACTGGTATGAAGAATAACGGTTCCCTTCTGTTGGCACTCCTCATCCTTTAACTTGAAAATGAATGCTCAGCCAGGACGCAGCTATCCCGACCACCCAGATGTGTCGCTCGACGGTGGCTTTTGGCCTGGATGCACCTTTTCGACAACCGTGTATAATCGAATACGACTCATGCTGGTGTGTATTTTGAACACGACTTTTCAGCGCCTATTGGGACACTATTTGTTGAAGATCCAGCTCTCAAAGCCGGATCCTTGATTGGATACAACTGGAAAGGAAGCATGCGGCTGGTTAGGAGTTTCATTTCGGAATTTTGTAGCCACGTGCAAGAGGACAAAGCACCCAGGAGTGGAAAGAGGTGATAGTGTCTGTCGTGCAACATGCTGGACACTGCTCGCTTGCGCTGGTAGATCGCTTCTTGCAGCTCCCGGGGTCCTTCCCAGTAACAGATGCGAGCTAGGTGATTCTTCTCTTGCACCGCAGTTGAATCTTTTCCTTCTTCACAAACACAACAGGCCAAATACTCGGCTGATATTGGAGTGAATCCAGTGCTGCTGAGGTTTTCATCTCGATCTCAGCAGTGACGGCAATAGTGAAAGAAGAATCCGACCGCCACGTCCGTTTTGTACCGATCCGCGCGCTTACGTGACCGTGACTGCGCTTGTCTACGGTCACCCATCTGGCAGTTGCCTATGGCTTTAAGCTGTCTCGCTGGACTTTCGTGCACTAAACCCGTAACCCAAGTGAATGGAAGCCATCAATCACCCCTGCCCTCACAATCGTTAGGTTTGCCGAAGAAGCGGAGCCTGTTGCATTGCGCAGAAGTCCTGACTACAGACTTATTCGCTCATAGTTTCTTGAATATCGGGAAGATTCATTTTGTTAGCCATGCCCTGAGGGGCAGTCGCGTGTCAGGAAAACCGAGTCTGCGGCCAGCAACCGGCGATTCCATCTTGATTTTGTGCTGCTGTTGTGTCCCTGAGAAGTCGCCTATTCAGCGACTGAAATAGCGATCACTCGTTGAGGCACTGAGACAATACATATGGTGTACAACGAATAGGCTGTTTTGACGTGAGCTACCACTTCGCGTCTCACCATTTGATGGAAAACACGAACCGATGTGCTCCATGAGGTATTAGTTTTTGACCAAGCGTTTCGTCGTGATGAGTGTTCGCAATGTTCCTGTCTTCCTGGCCTCGCGCATGTCGAAAGACACTGAACCATCGATCTTCGTGTTGGGCGAGTCCGATCAGGACTATCTCGAACATGTCTGCTACGTTCTTGGCGAGGTACGGAGCAAATCCACCCTTTTCCACCCTTTAACATGCCCCAAAACAGCTCGACGAGCTGAGGAGTGGATTGGTAGATTAAGGTGAGGTAAAGTACACACGGTGTCCGTACTGAGTCGCAATCTGGATCACCATGTCGCCATTTGAATCGGCTCGGCAAGCTCGCTGTTCCTTCTTGAACTTGTGACAGAACACGAATCTTACGTTACTAAAAGACGAATCTCGTACAAGTACAAACAACATCATCTAAACTTTACGCGCTACCCATTTGATGATCTCGTCTACTTTTTGGTATGACATACTGTGGTACTTATTGATGATTCTCGGTATGAGGCGCCCATGTGGATGTCTCACTCTCCATGCTTCTCCTTGTGGGTTTGATGTCACAAACCACCGCTCGATTTAATTGGCTTTAAAGTTGCCGTTGTAGTAATCGAATAACGGCTCGCTTGAGCGTGAATACTCACACCTTGATTGACCCCTGCCCAAACGCTCCAGTGGTGACACCCTACAGCCTCTATGATCCCACCTACACTAATACAAGCACTACCAAATTGTTGAGTCACATTTGTCCTTTGCCACGCGTCTTCGCCTTGGTGTAACATGTCCGCTGGAGAAAAAGGTAACCGCACACACAAATCGATTGCCCAGCAGAGAGAGAACGGCTGCCCAGCAGAGAGTGGGAGCCCGCTCCCTGTGCTGGGCAGTCAACAGATTGGTGACGGGCTCGCTGCACGCTAGCATCACAGGCCGTGACGGATTGGTGACGGGCATGCTGCACGCTACCATCACATTCTGTGACTCACAGACACATGTTGGGAAAACGTGTGGAGTAACGCCTCGCAATCCAATGTGCGAGACCGCCCCACGGTGAGACCTACCAACCCCACCCAACCCACCCACGCACCTACTAGTCGTGTGCGCCTTGCAACCCGGCGAGCGAGCCCACCCCGCCGACCCCGCCCAACCCGGCCCCGTACCATCCAGCCGCGTGCATCGGCGTGCGCGCCGAGTCGGTCGCGGCGCGCACTCCACCAGCGAACCCGCCCAACCGAGCCCGCCGAACCCGGTCCTGCAGCAGCCAGTCGTGTGCGTTGGCAAAGGATTAAGATGTTTCATCTGTGCTGACTATGCTGTTTTGTGAAACTAATGGCGCAGTGCGTCGTTTTTGTGAATTGTTCTGTAGATTTGGCCCTGGAAACCTTTGTGCCGTGTAATATGTGTTGGGTTGTTGTCGTTGTTATCATGACGAGGACGACGCCCGGATGACCGGGTGACCCGAAGAAATGACCGAAGCCGTACGGGGCGGCTTACGCAGTAGTCAAACGACGTTGCACGAGAAGCCATAAGAGCCGAAGCCGTATGGCGTGGTTCAAGCAGAAGCCACACGGCGTTGTACGGGGAGCCTTGGGGAGCCTTCGGAAGATATGTTGTCGAAGCCTGACGACGTGGCCATAGCTGAAGCCATATGGCGTGGCGTGTTCCTAAAGCATACAAATGTAATACACATACAAATGTAATACACATAATGTCCAGACAAACCAACCACGTGTATTCTGACGCTTTACAATCCCCGTAGCGTGGTTTCGAGCCGCAAGTCGTTTGTCGCGTGCGACATTAAGCAGCGCACACAAGTCTTCGAGCACCTGGGTTTCTCCGTCCTTAATGCGCTCCCCGAGGAGTGAGCGATAGGCGTACTCGTGGCTTGTGGCCGCACCCGAGTTGAGTCGAGGCTCCGCCAAACGGTGGGGCACCAGCCCGAATCGCTCAAGCGTGGTGCGGGTGATTTGACGTACCGGCACGGACGCCAGCGCCTGTCTCGCAACGCGCTCAAGGCTGTGTTCCTCGTCGGGGAGCTCCTCCTGCACCTTGCGGAGCGCACGGCGAAGGCGGCGGGCTCCCTCTCTCGTGATGTAGCCCCCCTGCGGTCGGGCGTCGATACACGCTTCGCAACAGAACAGGAACCTGTCGCGGTCGGTTAACTTGGAGCTGGGAGGGGCATGGCTGGAAAAAAGAGTGAGAAGGAGAAAAAGAAACCATGTACCAAGAAAACGTCGGCGTACAATTAATGGAGTCCACGTGGAAGATCGCGGGATGTCGGCTTGGGATGAACTTGGCACAATTCTCGAACCAAGCGACCATCGTGATGCCGAAGATGAGTGGATCCTCGTCACCGCCATTGCCGACATGCACGTGACCGTCGACATCGAGGAACGGGTCGAAGATGAACGCTTCTTTGGGATCGATGCTGGGTGTGAACGACCATTCACGGACGAGCTTATCCGTAGCCAACAGCGAGTTCTTGGTGCCGTTCTTCACCCTTATGTACTTGAGCGCGTTGGTGATTTGTTCACAGGTCGGCCAACCGCGACGCGGCCTCTGGAACCTTGGATCGGTCTTAATTGTGTTGTAGATGCGTCGAGGCGCCGACACGCTGATGTCCTCTTTAGTGATGAACTCCCGCATGGCATTAGTGAACTGAACTGGACTCTTGACCGTGCAGTGCCGCTCAACGCGCACGCGCGCCTTGTGGTTGATCTGTACGCGGAAGGTGTTGAACGCGGCACAGTGATGGACCTTCCCGATCGTCGGGCAGCATGCCTTGTTCCCGCCTTGCTTAGGAACGACGGCTTCACGGCTTCCTCGTCCCTGGTTTCTTCGAGCGCCGGGAACTTCGCTTGCTCGTTCGCGACGGCTGCACGGTAGCAATCAAGACTACCGCATTCGTAACGTCGCTCGACAATCTCATGCATACCGTGACACAGTTGACACACTGTTGATCTCACTGTGGTGTGGACGTTGAAGCAGGACATCGCCCCGTTGGTGAGGTCGTCAAATTCTTCTTCCGTCAGACGAGGAGCAATCTCCGTCCACGGCATGGCGCTTGGATGCTAGGCAGACGATTCCACGTTCGTCGTAGGACAGACGATCCATCTACCGCATTCGGAATCCCAGCAGTTGTCGTTCATACGCCACCCAACGGTTGCACGAAACAGCGTGACAACAATAATTTACTTCGGCACCAAGTAGCATCAGCCACGCTACTTTCAAAAAGCTGGCTTCGAAACTCTCCGGATTTCTAAATCTGGTTTCGTATCTACATCTGCACTAAATTTGTGTAAACCGCACCATTCTATGCTGGACAGCCGTTTCGTCTGTGCTGACACCTCAAACAAACCTACAGTAAACGCTGTGCTGCAGAGCCACAGTGGGAAAAGGTTTTGAGCACACACAGTTTTGGTCGCCAACACACATCCAAACAAGGTGCAAAGCATATACAATTCCTAGCCCTCCCTGTTCCGGGAAAAGTGTGAGATCATCGGAGATGATCTCACAGCCACAGGTTCGCGGGTCTATTGGACGACCCATCTGAACAGACGGCCCGACCCACGACGAAGTGCGAGAGGAGGGGAGGGGGGAGGTCGCCCCCGATCCACCGCATGGGACCATAGCCCGAAGACAGAGAGCGATACGACGCCCGATCGGGCGCTGCAGGCTGCCGCCATGACGGGCGGCGGCTATCATCAAGAAATTGTGGGTACGTCGAGGCGTGGATGCGAGCTAACGCTAATGTGTATTTTTGCAGGGCTAAGAGCGTATGGAGATGGATCGTTCGAGTGGGCGCCAGGAAGGTGCGAGATGCGATACGAGTACGTAAGTGTGCGTTCATTCGCCCCGTCTTGGTTATCATGTTGCTGACTATGCGTGTCTATGTGTGTAGTGTGCACAGATAGAGCAAAGTAGAAATGAACGAACAACTTGCAACGTTCAAAGGTCGGAGTTGATTTATCGGTCGGTGTATCTTAAGCGCCAAGTTCGGAGCCATCACAGCATGAACGTCGAAACCTTTAGGGTGTAACAAGTCGGAGCCGTTCCGGCGTGACAACTCGAAGCCTGCATGGCGTGAGTATCGGTGGTGTGTTGACTGCAAGCCGGTTGGCGTCGTCACCCACGAGTGAGAAGAACGAGGAGAAGAAACCAAATGGCGTACTCGCCCAGGCCTCAACCCAGTTGTGAAAGGAATTTTCAGTTACCAGACCTAGTTGTTGTTGTGGCCATCGCGATGGCTTTGGCGAGCGTCACGAGCTCGGTCGTGCATGGCACGCAATTCTTGCTCTCGAACGTTGGCGACTGGTTCCCACGTCGGCTTCTAGAGCACCAGCACCTGTGGCTCGCCGTCGTGGATTCGTTCACGCAACAGAGCGTGGCACAGTCCGCGTGGCCGGTGGCGGTGGTGCGGTAGAGCTGTTCTTCCACAAACTGACGCGGGATTAGCCTGTATCGCTCGAGAGAATGGCGGGTCACCCGTCGAACTGGGAGTTGCTTAACCCTTTCGTTGCCGAGAGGTCGTATAATAACCAGTTTATGGTTATTTTGCGCTATAGTGTGGGCCCCATCTGGTTGAAGTTGGGCCAAAACGGGAAGAAAAGTCTACTGAAAACTTATACAAACCTGTGAAACATAAATTATTATGGAAAAGTAGAGGTTTTGATAGAGGAGTAGAGGCCCTATTCCCTTTATATTTTTATTGTCAGTAGAACCTTATATCAAATTGTATAAACGGAAATCACGTAAAATAACCACAATCCGGTCATCTTGACAATATCCACCCAAAATATCCGTGAAAAATCCAAAATTGGCGATCGGAAAACGGTGTTCAATAACCACTTTATCGTTTTTTTACCCCTTTAGTATGGAAATTCCAGTATACAAACTTCTATATAAAATAGCGGCAACGAAAGGGTTAAGAGCTTCTCGAGCCAGCTCGTTGATGTCGCGGCCTTCACTCTCCGTCTCCCTATGTAGGACAGCAGGGTCCGTCGCAGGAGACCAGAACTCTCGCTGATGATGTAGCCACCACCACTGCGCTCGTTCAGGACTTCCTGGCTGAAGCGCCGGAAAGTGTCTCGCTCGGTC
>JAMFLM010000115.1:0-14020 GCA_027475705.1 Pythium catenulatum
CTCAAGGGTCTGGTGAAGCCACGAGAGGGCGGTGCAATCGCTGATGTCGCTTCGCGCTCGTGGAAGTCAGTCGTTCCTGTTTCTAGATACTGTAAAGAGCTGTGTAGGTGCCCGTTGTGTTAGCGGTTGGTCGTGGCTTTTGCAAGAACTCGCTGCCGCGCACGGTCGCTTACCATGAGTGCGCGGCTCGGATGGGCGGGTTGGTGCGACGGGTTGTGCAAGAGGTTGCTGTTGGGTTGCGCGGGAGGTTGCTGTTGCGCCGTGTAGCTGCCGCTGAGTGTGTCTCGCAGCTGGAGGTCGTGTAGCTCGTGCGCGACTACTCCGCACATGGCGAGCGGTGCGAGCAGCGACAGCAGCGCGAGTTGACTGAGCAAGGGCACGCGAGAAGATCATAGTATGGTATCGCGGTGGGGTTCGACAAGCGGCGGTGGGCGCACCGCCTGTTGCAGTCTTGGGCGCGTCGGTCGTGCCCATGCGCAACACTGACGTCGTAGACGAGCATGGGCTTGGAAGTCGGCCGGTTGATGGTGAAGTAGAGTGGGTTCTTTGGAAGGCAGTGCCGCAAGGTATTGTGTCTTTTGGCGTGGCTCATGTTGAAGTGTGGTGGGTTTGAGTGGCCGGGGCGGGGTGTAGTTTTCCCTCACTTTGTGACAGGACGTCGAGGACTAGAAACTCAAAGTAAATTAGTTTTGTGAAATCGATTGAAGTCGGAAATGGTCTAGCAAACTATCGAGTATAAAAGGATGATTATTGTTCAGTCTGCCTTGGGTTCTTGCGCGATTCTGTGACATATGCTTTCTCGGTGTGCTTTGCTCGGGACGAGGCCCGTCCAATGATGTGTGGCGTAAAAAGTACAAATTGTTGCCCAGGTTGGGTAATGGTGGGTGGGTGGGGGGGGGGGGGGGACTGTGGTGCCCAAAGCCTTTTCTCGTGTTGTTCTGCGTCAAATCCGGATGATGAAGATGCTCCACCCCGACGAGAGCGATACGGCCGCGGGCGCACCGACCGACGCATGGGATGCAAGCGCTTTCGTTCTGTGCACAGTCGGGTTGGTGTGCAGAGCATGCTCTGAACGATCTTCGGCGACCATTCCGCTTGGCGTTGCTCAGTTGATCAGCGACTTCGTCAACATTGGTGCTCATTGGACAGTCTTCACTGCCGGCGAGCGTATGCGTCCGCGGTTGATGCTGCAGCTCCTTGCTCGGATTGCCAGAACAAGTGGTCTTGATCCAAGCTATGAAGGTGACCTCGTGAACCGCTACATCGACATCGCAGCTTGCGGCGACGACTACACTGCAGTAGAAGGCTTTTTGCGCGCGTCTTGTCGTCACGAGAGCAGTGCGTGAAGCTGCTCGAAGAGGGAGCGTGAAGATCTTGAAGCTGCTGCACAAGCTCCAGCATCGCGTGTGTTGGACCGACGAAGTTCTCGAAGACTGTGTAGAAGGTGGTTACCTTCTGGCAGCACGTTGCGTCTGTGTGTGGCGGGTCATCCATGATCTTCATCCAATCCTCTGTGTCAAGGCCGCGGTTGCAGATGATCAGGCGCTCGTTGAATGGCTTTGGCCTGATTTGGTGGCAAACGGCGATGTGAAGGCCCAGTTCCTGGCGATTGAAGCGTCTCGGTTCCGGCTGGGGAAGTGGATGGCCGACCACACGATTGTGAAGATTCCGATTTCGATCGACGTTGCTGCTGGGCGCGGCGATCTTCGCTTCCTCGAGTGGGCGGATGCTCGGGGTGCTTTCGCCACTACAAAGGCCATGGATCGAGCGGCCGCAAACGGCCATCTGAACACTGTCGTGTGGCTTCACTTCAACCGCACCGAAGGTTCCACGAGAGACGCTATTGATGAAGCTGCAAGAGGTTGCCACTGGCATGTTGTTGAATGGATGACGTTGAATCGACTTGAAGGCTTCAATGGGCGAGCACTGCTGTATGCAGCTCAACACGGCGTACTGCACATGCTTCAGTGGTTGCGAGCGTTCGAGATTGCGCCGGTACCGGCAGAAGCCTTTGATCGCGCAGCGAAGAACGGCCATCTGCCCGTCTTGAGATGGCTGACCGACATTGGTCATGTTGGCGCGACGCGTCGTGCCATGGATTGGGCAGCTGCGAACGGCTATCACGAAGTTGTCCGGTTTCTCCAAGACGAGCGCGACGAAGGATGCACCATCCACGCTATGAACACTGCCGCCGCAAACGGAGACGTCTCAATGCTCCAGTGGTTACAGGCAAACCGCTCAGATGGATGTACGACGACTGCAATGGACGCTGCTGCTGCGAATGGACACATCGAGGCTCTCAACTGGTTGAAGGACAATCGTTTGGAGGGGTGCTCCGTGCACGCCATGACCCATGCAGCGCGTCGTGGCTCCATGTCTTCCATCGTGTGGCTTCACGAGAATACCACGGTGGGCTGTACAACTGGAGCTATGGATGCTGCTGTCGCGTCGGGCGAGCTGGAAATGGTGGTATGGTTCCATGATCACCGCTCCGAAGGTTGCACTTCTGCGGGCCTTGATGAAGCTGTGCTTGGTGGGCATTTCGAAGTCATGGAGTACGTTCGACGCAAGAAGACTGCTGCGTGTTCAAAGGCAGCCTTTCGCGGATGCGTTGAGAAGCGGCTGCTATTTGAGGCTGCGTGGGTGAAGCGTCATTTCCCTCTGGAATGTGAAGATATGAGCCATCTATTCGAGCGAAACGGATGAACTTCGTTCATTCTGAAGCGCGTAGGTTTGGTGTAGGAGCTGCAAGTCGTTCATCATGCTTTCGTGTTCTTGTAGCGGGCTGTGACTTTCTTATCTAATTGAATTTTGTGCTTTGCAGCACGTGCAGTTCTTGGAGTTGCTAGGTTGGCTCGTCGGTCGAAAGAAGTCTCGAGCGTGAGCTGAGTGAGCGACGCTGTTTACTGTGTTTACTCCACCGTGCCACAACTTCATGTGGACAGCAAGCGGCAACCTGGACGGGCCATATCAGAGTGTCGAGACCTCGATCTGTTGCTGGAGCATATGCACTCGAGCGCGTGCGGCTTGCTCACGCGGTCCGGTTCAGGACAGACCATGCTGATTGATGCACGCCTCGCCGTCAGCGTCGCTGGCTCAGCCTTGTCGATGAACACCTCGTTAAGTGGGATGATGTATTGAGTATGCCAAGATCTTGATCCACTTGTTCAAGAAGAAGAGCTGCGCACGAGCGCGTGGGGCACGCCGGCGACGACGAGCAGGAAGAACGGGTTCATGATCTCGTGCGTGCAGTGGTCGCGCAGCCCGACTTGATGGCACGAGCGCGTGAGGCACGCCGGCGGCGACGAGCAGGAAGAACGGGTTCATGATCTCGTGCGTGCAGTGGTCGCGCAGCCCGACTTGATGGCACGAGCGCGTGAGGCACGCCGGCGGCGACGAGCAGGAAGAACGGGTTCATGATCTCGTGCTTGCAGTGGTCGCGCAGCCCAACTTGACGCCTTCGACTGCCTAGAGCGCGGTCGTGCGTATCCGCGTGCCGAAGACCAGACAGCCCGTCGAAGATGATGCCATCAACCTCCTGCGCTCCGCGTTATCACTTCTCTCCCTACTCGATCATGGAAGCGCGGGTGCCCACTTCGGGCGGATGGTGTTCCCGCTGCCGACAATGGCTTGCCTGTGTGTCGCACTGACATTCGATTCATAATAGTGACATCACGTACATCATCCGTTGTAAGGCGTTGTAAATATAAGACTGATCTGGACGTTTAGTTGTTGCGCTCAGGGAAAGGCCAGCAGAAAGGTGAACGTTGGTTCATCTGAGCTCGAATTCGTCATGACTGAACGACGCTATGGTGAGTGGAGAATCGCCACACAGTATGCGTCATTGGATTCGCGGGTGTCAAGGGTGTGACACGGGTCACTTCAAGTATCCACCCGCCGATCGGCACGCGATCTGGCGTGTGCTCGCGCAGGTGTACTCGTACGAGAACGTGCGTGCGGGGCAACGGGCTCCACACCGTGGTCTTGGAGTGCGGCAACACCAGCGCCGGTCTGGCTCATGATCCATTTCGCATTCCACGATAAAGATGTGCTGTCCGCACCACATCGCCACAACCCGCTCCGCACCAAGATCACGGTCATAGACGCCGGGTTGGCGAGCAGCTCGCTGGCCGCGCTGCAATCTATGTTGCAGCTGGCGTATGTCCGTGATCTTGGCGCGACACTCAGGACGCGCCACGACGCCAGGTACCCCAGCGCAACCTGTCCAAGCCAGCTACTCACGACTGTGTTGCTTATATGGACAGATTGGGCGGGAGATTGTGGGGGACGCAGCACTCGTCATAATTTTCGGCGCGTCATTCACGCTCAAGTTCCTGCAGCTACCGTCGTAGATGACTACGAGCACTCAAGTGCATCACTGTTACCTCGCGATTACGCCCTCACTGCCGCGCACGGTCGTTTACCATGAGTGCGCGGCTCGGATGAGCGGGTTGGTGCGACGGGTTGTGCAGGAGGTTGCTGTTGGGTTGCGCGGGAGGTTGCTGTTGCGTCGTGTAGCTGCCGTTGAGCGTGTTGCGCTCCGCGCTCTTGCTCCGCACTCTTATGGCTTCATCGAGTCCCACAACGGTTCGCCCACAGAGGAGCTCAAGGGTCTGGTGAAGCCACGAGAGGGCGGTGCAATCGCTGATGTCGCTTCGCGCTCGTGGAAGTCAGTCGTTCCTGTTTCTAGATACTGTAAAGAGTTGTGTAGGTGCCCGTTGTGTTAGCGGTTGGTCGTGGCTTTTGCAAGAACTCGCTACCGCGCACGGTCGCTTACCATGGGTGGGCGGCTCGCACTCGCAACGAAAGATTTCCTAGAAACAGAGCCAGGTAACTCAAGACAAACAAGGAATAATGGATGCATGAAAAATATCGTCAGATCTCCATATCCGACCGCTGTCATTGTTCCACTAAAACCGGTGGCGGTCGTATATTCACCTCGGGTCAGCGTCGAGGTGCTACTTTGTCACCGCCACCGCCGTGGATGTGCTCCGTCCCGACGATCATCGCACCGCGTGGGTCGCCTAACGCTGCGTCCAAAATCCGTGCGCTGAGAGATCCATGCGCCACCGCACTGTAAAAATGCTTGGACGAAGCTTGAGCAGCGTGCTTGTGTCGAACATGAACGATAAGGGGATGGCCCGGATGTGTTCCGTCGAACGCACTCGCGACAAAGCAACGTACAGATGTTCAAACTGCCAGTGCGGTTGGTCTGAAGGTTCAAGGAGAACGAGCACGCGGTCGAAAGTGCTTCCTTGGGCTTTCCAGACGGTCATTGCCATTGCCAAGTCGACGGCATGTTGAGCGTACGATACTTTGGTCTTTGGCTCGCGTGAAAGTGTGACTTGGTACATGTCCGATTTGGAGGCAACAACACCGATCGGCACGACGACCAAGTCCTCTTTCACCACCACGCGATCTTGAGCTGGCCAGGCACGACTGGGAATGGGAACACCGTTGCGATCCAAGAGAGCGATGTTGATGAAATCCGGCGCGAATGGAAGGTCAACCATCGTCTTGTTTCCCTTGAGAGCTTCCTCAGCCAGCTGTGATGCTACGCGCGTTTTGCTTTCTTCTTCCCAAGCGATCGAATAGAATCTGCAGAGTGTCCCGTTCGCGATGCCTCTAGCAACGTTTCCGTTTGCATTGTCCAGCACTTGGCCGAGAGCTCCCTTGAAAAAATACCCGAATAAAGCGGGTCGCTCGTTCTCGTTGTACAGCAATTCTTCTGCGCCTCCGAGTTGCTCTCGAATTTCTGCGGCGACAGCCCTTCTCCACCGAAACAACAGCACACCATGTCTGGTCGAGAGTATCTTCGCCATCGCTGAGTTCATTGTAGCTCTGTCTTGGTTGTTAGTCACCAAGACGACGGAAGACTCAATCCACAGTGGGTCGTTCTGCACCTCCTCGGTCGTAAGTCGTCTTGTGAGTGCCGAAGCAATCTCTCTCGTCAACGGGAAAAACGTTCGGTCCTTCGCACAGCGCCACGTATCCGCAGCCGGGTAATGCGCCGGAAGGGCTCGCATAGTGGCCAACAACTTCTGCTGGACGCGGCAGTCTCGTGCGCGTTGTTGGTGGGACAAGCACAATACCTTGAAAGTCTTGAACAATTTTTTTGCAATCGTCTGGGTCGCGCTGAGTCCACCCTTGGTAGCATACATCAGCTTGCACAGCGATATCCCTGAGACGACATCAAGCTGAGAAAAATCACCGACCTGCCTCATCGCAATTAGTATGGCGGAATCATCGAGGTGGTCTCAAATAGGATTGCTAACGTACCAGCATGATGCTCTTTCCCCCAAATGGGTCAGGGGAGTTGTAGATCAGTCTCAGTCGAGAATCGAGTGATGCGAGCAGCTCGGGGCTCAGCATTGACACTTCATCGATGACGATGAGCACCACTTGGTCGTGGAACGTTGATCTCAAAACCTCGAGCGAATGTGTTGACAGTGGCCTGTTCTTCTTGTGGCTCAGTTTCAACGCTGAGTGGAGAGTGCGGCCGCCATCTAGTTGGCACGCTCCGGCTCCGGTTGTAGACGTAGTGACGACCTCGTACCCTCGGCGTCGAATCTCGTCACAGATTCTTCGTACAACGAAAGATTTGCCGGTGCCTCCTCCGCCATGAAGCAGCGTTCGCGTCTGTGGTTTCCCATCTTGATCCAATGCATCCAAGACGTAGCGGACTGCAGCTTCTTGCTCGGGTGCTAAGCCGGACGTGTCGATGTGGACATCGCTCGCGAATGGGTCCTTTAGTTCACCGCTGGCACCACTTGGAGTTGGATCGTCGAATCGCACGCTACTTCCAGCTGTTGTTTGGATCCGCAACGTCAGCATCCGCAACTCGTCGTTGCCGCGTTCCTGGATATCTTCATGACACTGGTAGGGATGTGGCTGTGCGCTTGAACTCCGATTGATTTCTCCACAGAGTACGCTGCCAAGAGCTTCTTGCATGGCTTCGAAACTTCTCTGCAAGCGCGTATTACTGGAGGATATCTTCTCGATCAGATCGCAGACGGCAGATTGATGCGGAAGGTGTCCTTCGAACTCTGGATCAAGATCCGTTGGCTTGCACGTTGAGTGGACCGTGGGCTTATCCTTCCAGAGATCTACGGCACGATTCCTCCAGTCGGTCAGGATGCTTTCGAACTCGCTTGAACGCTGTCCACGTTGGATCAAGTTCCGTACATAGCGACACCGCTGCCGGTTCACCAAAGCTGCCGTGCTGTGATCCCACTGCCGACACAGCTGAACGAGGCCTTGTTCATTCGGCTCAAATTGAGGCTGGACACCTGCCCATGGCGCAAACGTCGAGACCACATAACGTGCAAAATCGGAGCGTCCTTCCTTGCTTGAGCTGTCAGCTTTCCATGCTGGAGGCGGTCGACCACCAAAGATCGCGGTTGGCATCTTCGTTCTGATGTACCCTTCGTAGTGGCCAAACAAGGGATGCGAAGCAGCAAAAGCAAATCCTCTTCGTGTCGGTCGACCCGCTTTCACTGGCTTGTCGTCGCTGGTATCTCTGATGGTCAAAATGTCCACGATGCACTCGAACTCTAGCGGCGACATTTCAGCGAAGTGTCATCCTCTGTGAAGATACGACTCGACTTGAGAAAGAAACACGAGCCCATCATTTACTCGAAATGACCGTGTCCCTCCACTTGCCCCCCTCGCCGGACTTGCTCGGCTCGAACTGCTCTCATTGTTCACCATTGCAACGATGTTGTCGAGCTGAGCCTCCACGGAGTTGTTGTCGATGCCGATGCCGCCGTCATCCTTGCCGTTACTGCTCGCTTCGTGCGCCAGCAATGCCCAAGGAAAGATATACCAGAATGAGTCGCTGGAGACGAAGGATCGGTACCCCATCAGTGCGAACGCCATGGTACTGTGCGACCATTCTTGCGCTCCGCTGAAACAGTTTACCGCTCGCGTTGCCAGGAACTTCCCCCTGCGTTCATCCGTATCTCGATCTTCAGCTTTGCTGGGGTGCGCTGTGACGTGGTTGACTGCGTTCAAGAGCACGGGCACAGCAGCATTGAGTGCAGCTTGGTCTTTGGTCATGTATGATTGCTGGTACTGTTCAACTGCGTCGCCGCCATCACTTCCGCTGATCAGCGCTGAGTTCGTGTGCGACGCCGTGAGACCCGCAAGCACAAGATTGGTCTCGACGACGTTTGCATCTGCAATCGGTCGATGCAACTCCCAGATCAAGGGACCTCGTAACCGACGAGCAACCAGCTCGTTGTCTTCAACGTTGTATCCTTGATCAAGCAACGCGCAGTCTTCGCTGTTCAATGCGTCGGCTGCCATCACTGGGCGAACGCCCTTGAATAAATCACCCTTCTTCTTTCGCAGCACAATCACTGGATCGGTTGCGCCTGCGTGAACTCCAGCTGGACGTGCTAGACGGCACATGTGCTTCCCACGAGGGCCTTTGTACCAAGTGAAGCTGTGCTCGTGGGTGTTGGTTGCAGCTGCGCGCCTCTCAGCACCTTGAAGAAACTGCAAGAGCTCCGTGCGAACACACGGAAGCTCAATCTCGAATGCTCGAGGCTGCCTCTTTTCTTCGGCTCGAAAACTTTGGATCCACGCATGAGTTTCACCACTGAAGTGCGCGTGGCAAACCGAATCGATCCAGTTCCGAGCCAACTCACGCAGACGCGGGTGACACGAGATTCTCGACAAGATCTCCGGTGTGATCGATGAGCCGTACACCAGAGAATGGGAATGCAAACGGCCATCCGCTTGAGCTTCAATCACTGAGCAGTGCCCTGCAACACGGCCATAGGCCCCTGGGTTGCGTTGCTGAAAGTGTCTTGAAACACGAGTATCTGATGCTATGGTCGACTGCATCACATCTTCAAGTGTCACGCGAAGCCTCCGTTCAAACGCTTGAGCGCACAACACGGGATAGTCCTTGGAAACTGCAAGGCGAGCTTTGGCGCTGTGCTGGAGATCAAGTGGTAGATCGGTCATCTTGCACGAGCGCTTGGAGATGTTGTGCTCCTCATCGTTCCACACGTTTTCGTTTCGAATAGCAGCTATGCGTTGCAGAAGCAGATCATCATGCTCTGGCGTTGCGACGGTGACCCAGTGCTGAGGTAGCCCGTATCGATACCGCATCGCTGCAATTTTCGGTCGGGTTGCTGCGCGCTCAAATGCTGAAATGGCACCGTTCCTCCCACGAGAGACAAAACGCGTAGGAGAGATGCGTTGAGACGTCGAGCAGTGGGAGTCGCCGGATTGTCCTTAGCTCTTTGAAGTTCTTCTCGGAATTGCTGCGAATTCACGACGCTGCCCAACCGCTTCAACGCCAGATTGTGCGAGACACCGACCTTTGCTGCTCGTTTTATTGCTGAGTGGCGCTGCAGCTGGTTGAAAAGCAAGGCAAGCAGTGCCGTGCTCTTTTCAAATCGGCCGTCGTAGTACTTCATGAGATGCTTGACAAACTCCGTGCTCCACGATCCTTGTGGCAACTGTTCGCCGCCGAGCATGAACAACTGAGGAAACACACAGCTGATCATCTTGCCATTGTAGCACCACTCGACGATCGGGTCTTCTTCTCTTCGTGCAGACACAACGCGTTCCTCGGTGCCAGCTTCCTCGTTGATCATGCTCAACATCGTATCGACGACAGAGTGCAAGCCCAGCGCACAAGCCTCTGGAGGTTTCAACACCGCTGTCTTCTCCATCACCACTTGCTTGCCATCTTCATCGCAATCACCACCAAAGCGATCGCCAACCAATCGCTCCTGGTATGCGTGGCTCGACGGATTGTCATCGCAGACGACGCTTCTTTCAACGAAAGCTTCCATACTGGCGAGTTGCTCCCGTCGATCTTTGGAATCTTTAACGCGAATCCCATGTTCTGCAAACGAGCTGTGAGTGTGTTGCAGCACGCGCAACCATTCGTAGACTGCATCACTCGAGATCGTATAGAGCCGCCGAAACTTCTTTTTGAGGACGTCCCACTGCTCCTTTGGCCCAACGAACGTGACTCTTGGAAAGCAATCGGGGTCGGTGCACGGCAAAACTCGAGCCAAAGCTCTCGGTCCATTCGAAGGGAAGCATATCGCGTGGCCGGTTGTGTCTTTCCATTCAAAGAAAGTTCCAAGCCGAAACAGCGCGCTGGAGCGATGCACTTGCTTGCGACGTCGTTCAACGTCGGTAGGTTTGCTGGTCGTCCATAATCCTGGCCACTTGCAATGCTGAAAGGATTGGAGCGAGGATTCCTCGTGCATCGCGAGCACAGATGAACAGGTTCTTCATCCCGCACAAGATCAGGATTTAGATGGTACTTCGCACCCTCGACTTCCAGCACTTGCAGGAACTGCTGCCTGATCTCCTTGGGATAGCGCTGCAGATGTGCTTCTTCATTCCGTGTAGCGAAATGACGCTGGCAAACGCGAAAGGGGGGTTGATTCGCTTTCCTCAAAGGTCAGAAGCTCACAACACGATGCACACGCAAGAATGCACACGCGTGCACTCTCCCTTCTCTTTGCTTGATCTTGACACACAGCAATGTCCGGAGCATCAACGGGCTTGCAAAGTACTCGACTCAGTCGGTCGACGGTCTTTGATGGACTTGGGTCGAGTAACCGCTCGTTGTTGTGAACGTACGCGCTGGGGTCGTTCGAACAGCAATGGTAGAAAAGAAGAGCGAGTCGAGGTGACCTCGTGGAATTCTGACCGCGAGCCAACAGAGCAAGCTCTTCATCGGTCAAACTCGTGATACTCATCGCTCGGCGTTCCAGCAACAACAGCTCCTCTGTCTCGCTCATCCCGACCTTCCTTTCGAAGTCATCTTCTTGTTCATCTGCGACTTGACCCTTCCTCTCGTCCCTCATCCAACTGTTGCCCGTCCGCCGTCTCTTGGTGCTCATCGCTTGGCGCTCCAGCAACGACAGCTCTTCCACCTCGCCCATGCCGACCTTCCTTTCTAGCTCTTCTTCTTCTTCAGCTGCGACTGGATCCTTCCTCTCTTTGTTTCCTGTCCGCCGTCTCTTGACATTGTTCTGGCTAGCTGACGCTTTAGGAGATGCAGTGCTCGTGGCGTTGGTGCCCCTCTTCAGCTTACTGGCAAGGAACCTCAGCTCACATTGTCCGACGCCATCACTTCTGTGACAGAAGACAGAAGTTCTGTCGAAATCCTCCGTCAGATCGATGCACTCGAATTGACGACGTCGGTACTGAGTGATGAAGCTCTTCATTCTCCCCATACTCGACGGATCAAACTGCACAGCCGTGTAGTGATTACGAAGTTCCCAGTCGACTGGTATCTCGGGGCAGTTCGCAGCACAGTGATAGACAACGACTGGATCTTCGACGTCTTCACGGCCGTGCATCGAGAAAAAATCGTTCGGGCAAGCACAGTTCACTCCGTCGGCACTCAACGCCACGACAGTTCGCCCTAATAGACGCGACATCGCCATGATCGGTACAACGCCGGAAAACGAAGATACTGGTTCGGTTCCGCCACGAGACGCGCGGCTTCAGACACATCACCAATCGCAGCTGGGCTGAGATCGCCAGTCTCGACTAGTTGAAGCACACCTTGAGCAACTTCGACGCGCAACCAAAACACGTGATCGATGCCGGATAATCCGAATGGGTGCAGCATTCCTCCCCGTTGAGCGCTTTGCCAACACGCGTGATACAAGCATTTTCCTTCGGCTGGCACATTGATAGCATTGAACACAATTGTATGTGCTCCTGGATGTTCAAAAGAAACGACGAATTCTTCACCGGATCGGACGGAACCAATTCTTGATAATGGCTGAAGAGCCGCACATCGGCGAGCCCGCTCGCACCACTCTTCATGCTCACCACAGTCACCGTCCGATCCGCAAGGAACTCGATCGCCATCCATCGCCGAAACGCACACGACCACAGCGCCGGCGGCCACAGCGACTTCGTCCACAGCGAGCACGGCACGCGCAACGCGACGGCCTCGCTCTCAGCGACTTCGTCGGCGCAGCGACTTGAGACGTCAAGCGGCCGTCGTCCACGGCGAGCACGGCACGCGCGAGCGGACCAAGTGACCGTCGTCCACAGCAAGCGCAGCGCACCGATGCCTCCTTCAGTAACTTCGCGAACGCAGCGGCGTCACACACGCGAGCGGCGTCACACACGCGAGCGGCCGTCGTCCACGCCGAGCACGACACGCACGACCACAGCGCCGGCGGCCACAGCGACTTCGTCCACAGCGAGCACGGCACGCGCAACGCGACGGCCTCGCTCTCAGCGACTTCGTCGGCGCAGCGACTTGAGACGCCTTGCTTTGACGCCTTGCAGTCGTGACGACGCGCACGCGCTTGATTTTCTTGAACGGAATCTCGCGTCCCACGGTGGGACGGTGGGACGCCCACTTGTTCAAGTTCCAAAGCCACTGTACCGAAAACGTACCAGTTTTATCAAGTTTTGTAATCCAATTCAAAACGAAGGAATCACCAACTACATTATTTACAAACCCCACATCGACAAGAAAACCATCGCCGATCTCCATAGTCTACCGTCACTTCCTCACCAGCACACACAACACGGTTCGATACAACCACAATCGCGCGACGCGTCCCGCCAGCCAGTTCCTCAAATCTCGCTGTCGCTTGACACGAATGGTTCATGAACCTCGTCAGATTGCCAGCTTCGTACGCATCCACGTACACCTTCGTGAGCATCTTGCCGCGCGAAGCGCTCTTCATTTCCAGTAAGTAACCTCGATTCGGCGGCGCCTTCTCGCCAATCTTCGCTGAGACAATCGTCCCCGTGTACTCGCCCATGATGACACCGCGCGGAATCAACGCCTCAGTCATCACTCCGTAGCCGAACAAAGATTGTGGTGAAGCAGGTGCCAGAAAGAATTAGCCCAAGATTCACCGGGCCCTGATGGTCAAAACCGGTGCGAACCCAGTGTCCGAGAGCGATCTGATTGGACGAGCGCCGAAAATCCAGTGTGATGGGCAAGAAGTGTGGGACACGTGCGGGAAGGTCTGCAATCAGAAGAAGTCGTCGGAGCGTGAGACAACTTGACCCGATCAGCAGTGAAGGAGCCAAATATTCGCGGATCGCTCATCCCGACGGCCGGATTATCCATGCGAGCACGCTGATTGCCCATGTTGATAGACAAGGCCCGACACGCGATCGCCCATCCTGATCGCTCACTAGGATCACCTGATTCGCCAGTCAAGTTAAGCTGGGCGATCTGTGGACCGGGTGCGAGGAAGCTGTCGGGGCCGTTTGGGTGCAGTGCAGCGCACAAGTTGCAAGAAGCATCGTGCCAACGACAGGTCGCACTCGCACACGGGGCTGAACTTCTCCAAGAGGGCCGGCGGATCTGGCTTCGATGGGCGTAGAAGTGAACGATCAAGCGACCACCCGTGCGGGAGATGGAAGATCAGGCGCTGCCGAAGCGCGAGGGGTTGACTGGCGAGTCAAGACTGAAGAATCAGGTCCAGGTCGCCGGTCCACGCATGATTGCTCACCCAAGTCATGGGCGATCAGGCAAGAGGGTGAGCGATCAATTGATCGCTGACTCTGACGGTGACCAATCAAGCCCGCGTGGTGGACAATCCAGTGATCGCTCACTCAAGTGGGCGATCAGGTGTCGAGCGAGTATAGCCGGTCCACCGCAACAGCTGGTGAGTGTTTGCGCATACACCAGCCGAGACGAGTAGACACGCGCAGGGCGACAGGGACACGTGGCAGCTGCTGAAGTTCAACCCAAGGAGAAGTAGTGCGACGCAGTCAGTTGAGACGGGAGGAGTATAGTGAGACCAAGACGAGGCGAAGGACGTGGAGAAGGACACGTGGTAAAAGAGTCCACGAAGGATGGTTGACGTGGGGTAGGAAGAGGTAGGGTAGGCTTTGAGGTTTTGGGCTTTTGGAATTCAGTACCGATTTCCCCTTCGACTACTCAAGACTCCCTCTCACAGTCTCGCGCACGGCGCGTGACTCTAAACTACGGCCAGTGTGGTCATCAAGGCATAAGGCAGCTCCTCAGGCACGGAGCGAACCCCCGAGTGAA
>JAMFLM010000116.1:0-13961 GCA_027475705.1 Pythium catenulatum
TTTACGCCCCGTAGCTAGGTCAATTAGGACGTGAGTAGAGTGACTAGAATCGCCTCTCAGAACACCAAGCAAGAAAGGGAATACTCTAGACCGGTCTATGGACTGAGCACCAGTCTAAACGATGTCCTTCTTCTCTCACACAATGAGGAATCCACCTCAAACAATCTCTTCTTCTCAAACGTCTCTCTCCCACTCGTTAACCCTTTCGTTGCCAAAGTTTTGTATTGAAATTTGTATGGGTTGATTTTCATAGTGAAGAGCTAAAATAACCATAAAGTGGTTGTTTAAGGCTGTTTCCGGTTGGATATTCCGTGATTTTTTGCGAAAATAATATACAGATAGTGGTATAATGACCGAAATTCGGTTGTTTTAGCTAATTAGAGGTTGGAATTTGATTGGACCAAATTCTGTCGGTCAGCAACTTCATGGAAGAAATTTATTCGTGTGGACATAGACAGCCGTCCGAAGATTTCAGTACCACTGCTTTCTTTGTTTTCGGTTGCGACATCAATTGATTGCCTCTCGCCGTTTAGCGTGGTTTTGAGGTTGAAACCCGGGCAAAGTTCTGGGTGACCGTCATCCCGAATTCTCTCATCAACACCACAAGCGCTCAACATGGCGCAGATTGTATCGCGGAAGATTGGGCTTCTGGATGCAGCGCTGGATCGACTGAGCTGCGCATGCGACCAACTCGTGATCGGTGGTGTCAGTGGAGATCTCTGCCGCGTTGTTCCACGTGAGCTCGTCGGTGGTGACGACAGCATCGCTTTGCACGCGGCTGTCAAAGATCTCGTGGGCTCTCCCAACTTGGAGGCTCAAGTCTGGCATGTGCTTCTAGCGGAACGTGTAGCACCGAACGTCTTTGAAGCACGCGATGTCGCACCAAGCCAAACTCAAGTCATCTCTCTGCTGCTCTGCGTGAGCGGAGAAGGGTGTGTCTCACTCCGGAGACCCCAGCAAGCCAAGCGATCTAAGAAGAAAGACATCATCTTCAAGCGTGGAGATTGCGTTGCATTCGATTGTAATGTCACCTACGCTGTCCATCCGTCGTCTGCGACGTACCTCCATTGCGTGTGTGCAAGTGGCGTGGGCACGACCGATGTGTCCGTTCGTCTTCCGGTGCGCTATCCATGCCCGTACAACGCGGAGATCTTGCTCGAGGACATTCGCTTGTACCCAAGATCTTTCAAAGCAGGAAGCGCTGGAGGGTGCGAATATCGCGGAACGACTTGGAAGAACGTGCTAGATCACTTGGAGCACTGCAAGACCCAGCCGCAGACGGAGAAAACCCGAGCAAGCCGAGAAAAGCGCCGTGCAAGGAACGAAGTCAGCGTGCAGTGCCCGATCTGCAGTCACCCACCTTACGCCAGGAAGAACTCGCTTGTGAAGCACGCGCGGCGTCTCCACCCCGAAGTGGAGTCAGTGCTGTCGTTGTTGGCCACGGCCGAAACACCGTCAGCGTCGACGACTCACGCTGCAGAAAATGGAGGTCTTGTAACTTCAGGGGAGCGCCAGCTTGTGGTACTCGGGAACGGCTTCAGCAGCAACCTTGCGTTGTTGCTAAACGATGACGACGACGACGATGCATTCGACTGGCTAGGCGAAGCAGAGCGATTCCAAGTGGCTCCCGGCGCAGACAAAAGGCGCAAGCTTCAACGACGCGATAGAGCAGCTCCACCATCGGTTACCGTGGGTCTGTCTGCTCTTGAGCGCTTTGAGATGCACCTGTCGGATTCACCGAGCGCTGAGCCTGACCGCCAGCCTTGTGCTCAAGCTGAACGTCATCCTCGACCGCGACCTGATCTTGAACCTCACCAAGAAGAGCAGTCATACGCCATCGTCTCCAGCTTGCTCAGTCGAGTCTCT
This sequence comes from Pythium catenulatum, assembly GCA_027475705.1. Taxonomy (NCBI): domain Eukaryota; phylum Oomycota; class Peronosporomycetes; order Pythiales; family Pythiaceae; genus Pythium; species Pythium catenulatum. The sequence goes on from JAMFLM010000116.1 coordinate 1,867, forward strand.
AAGGCTGATGTTCGTCAACCAAGCGGACGCAGGGAGCTCAATGCTGGTGAGATGTCCGTCACAGGTGTGACATCCCTTCTCAACGCTTTCGGTGAGCTGCAGTCGAATGATGTCTTCGCCGACGTTGGTGCCGGGATCGGCAACATCGTGCTTCAAGTCGCTCTACAAAGCCGCTTTCTGAGGTCTGTTGCCGTCGAGATGCGGACGGATCTTGTTGAGTTGCTGAAGACGATTGTGCACGAGCACGTGGACAAGGAGCCGCGTCTCGCGAAGGTCGTCGTCCTCAACGTAGACATCACCACGACTGACCTGAACACTCGTGTCGAGATGGCCGATGTCACCCACGTCTTCTGCCACAACACTGTGTTCACCGGAACCGCGAATCTTGTGCTTCAGGCGGATCTCGTCTGGCTACCGAAGATTCGCGTTCTTGCGCTGTCTGCGCAACCGTGTCCGCGCCACAGTGCGCGATGCGAGAAGCCCTTCTGTCGATTTTGGTATTTGCAGTCCACAATCTCGGTAGGAGTGTCGTACTCAAGTTCTGCAGTCGATATTTTCATCTTCGCAAAGACGGACAACGTTATTTGAGTGCCCCCTGCTGCATGCTTCTCCAGCAGCCTCTATACCGAACATAAAACGAAGGATAGCCGAGACCTCCAACAAACTCAGAAGTGCAATCTCCATGTATTCCCTTCATGAACAATTGTATGGCGTAAATGGTCAGTCATCATTGTTGACCATCCAACAAGAAATATCTAAGCAGACTTGCAACGATTCTTGAGCTTGCCCTTCCTGGACACATCTCATTTTTCCATTAACCATGTCACATTCAATGAACGTACATCAATATGCGGTTAAAAAACCTACACTGTGTTCGCTCTCTGAACACGACGCACGTAGCGCACGGAAGACAGCCACTTGGAGAGCCACGTCATGTTCTCGATGCAACCGTCGTCGTACAGCGTCAAGTCCCCAAACTGCACTTCTGCGATGAACGCATGGCCGATGTCCTCGAATGAGGTACCGCCGATCAGGTAGACGCCGTCGGGAAAGTCAATGGCCATCAAGGCATCGACACCCTTGCCGATGCCTCGGTACATGTTGACGTCGATCACGTCCATGTCGATGCAGCCAAGGCTTTGGACAAACGAGCGCAGGGCCTTCCAACTAACACCCTTCTCCAGGAATACGGAGGTGTCGATCTTGCGGCGCTTGGCGCCCTTGGCTCTAAAGGCCGCAATCACCTCATCGTTGACGAGGCTGGGCAACCTCAGCAGCTCGAGAGCTGTCCCGATGGCTTTATACGCGCACGCCATGGTGTTCGAGTCGTCGGCACCTTGGCCTCCCCGAACCAGGTTGTGGCGCCTGCCCTGGGCGCTCCTGAGGTATGCGTTCAACGTCTCGTAGTTGCTTGCGTGCCAGCCATCGATCTCCTCAATGTCATGCCTGTAGACACTCATGTCGCGGATGTCCGCCTTTGCGATCCATTCACACGTGCGCTCGCCTTTTCTCGCTGTCGCCCACATGACCTTGACGTTCATGATCTCGCCGTCTTCAGCACGATCGAGGTCAACAATCCTTCGCACCGCGCGATAGGTCTTTGGTGGCAGTTCCATCCCGGGTTGGTATAGGCGACGCCTTTGTCGCGGTTGTGGTGCAGCTGCAAAAGGATTGGCGCTCGGTGCTGGGTTGGTCGTGCTTGGCGGCGGGCTTCTTGGTTGCTTGCCGGCAGGTCTTCTGGGCGGCATGGTCGCGCTCGCAGTCCTGGCTCCTGTCGTCGACCTTGCATTCGCACTTGAGCTCGCGGGCGTAGCAGCCGCCGGCGTCCGCGCTGGACTCGACGTCGCTGGTGCGGCCGTCGTCGACACAGACGGCGTCCGACGACGTATTCGCACTTGAGCTCGCGGGCGTGGGCGTTGCTGCCGCGGGCGTCCGCGCTGGACTCGACGTCGCTGGTGCGGCCGTCGTCGACACAGACGGCGTCGTCGACGACGTATTCGCACTTGAACTCGCGGGCGTAGGCGTTGCTGCCGCGGGCGTCCGCGCTGGACTCGACGTCGCTGATGCGGCCGTCATCGACGCATTCGCATGGGCTTGTGGAGAGGAAGGTTGCGGGGCAGACTTCAGCTTCTTCTTCGTCTTTCGTTTCTCCTTGAGCTTCTTCTTGTCCTTCGCCTTTTTCTTTTCGCTTTTCTTCCGCTTCTTGCTTTTTTTCGCGGTAGATCCGACGTGGGCTGCAGGTGTGCCTGAGTTGGAGGTTTTAGCGCTCGAGCTCGAAGACCCAGTAGCTTGAGCAGCATCTCCATCAGCAAGCCGCGAAGTAGCTGCGGCAACGCCTTGAACTACCCACTCCTCTTCCGATGAGGAGTCGTCGCTATCGCTCGACGCCTCTACAGCCCCAAAAGCTCTCGCCCTAGCAGCACCTACGGGTGATCCACGTGCTGGCGTCGAGGCCACACGAACCGACGATGGCGACGCCGCACCGGGCGCTGCCGTGTCGACGCCACCGGGACTGGCGTTGGGCGGAGCAGCAGGCGCGTCGGCGACCGGCGCGTCGTCGTTCACGTTGTTGCTGGCGTTGTTGCTCGCGGTCGGCGCTTCGGAAGGTCGCTCTCCCATCGCGTCGGAAATCACGTGCTGTGCGGGATTGCTGTTTCCGGTAGCCATCGAGCTAGACGGCCTGCACCAACGTGGTTGGTGCTTGGCCTTCCCGTCACGAGCGCGACACGAGAACCAGCAAGAGCACCGGCCCGCCGCTCGCGACACGCACAGAGAGGGCTAAGTCCCCCAACGAATTTAAGAGAAGCGGCGAGTCGCTGTGCGTGTCGGCGGACCACACGGAATCGCCGACGGTGTGAAGGATCGCCTACCGATGCCTGCTCTCGCCGAGACAATCCTAGCAACACGCATAACTGTGAGTCTTCACCACGGCACACGGTATAAAAATCAACACCACGTCTTCCTTACCGCGTTCTTCGCCGACGAGTGAACGAGAGCTGGCGAAAACCGTGCGTCTCCGTGGGCTCGCGTTGGCCTCGGCCGTGCCGCGCTTCCACGAGCTCGTTGCTGGCACGCGCGCGGCGCTCTCTTATCGATTGCTCGGATCTGTGGATGAACATGCCGGGCAGTGCGATGGTTCGGCACGCTCTTGAATTCTTTCCCCGCTCTTGAATTCTTTTCCCATCTCCAAAAAGGATCGCGAAACGAACCAGCCCGCTGCTATTGGTGGATTTTCCATTCACCTCATCTGATTGGATCTGACGAGCAGTCATCACCGACATTTTCAGGCCTTCAATCCCTTTCCCGCCTGCAAAAACGCTCCGAAAGAATTGTCACACTATCCGGGCACATACGCCCCTCTCTCGCTCCTAAGCAGACGTCGGTGATTCGCTGAAATCCTGATGCAGTTTGTCGCACGCTCAAATTGAACTCATTGATTCGCAAAAATGGGGGTTGTTGAATCTGCACGCCCGGGTTGGCTCGGGGTGACACTCCCACTCGGGGTGACAATTCTTTTCTTGCACACGCGCCCCTCTCTCGCTCCTAAGCAGACGTTGGTGATTCGCTGAAATCCTGATGCAGTTTGTCGCACGCTCAAATTGAACTCATTGATTCGCAAAAATGGGGGTTGTTGAATCTGCACGCCCGGGCTCGCTCGGGATGACACACCCACTCGGGGTGACAATTCCCTCGAGACAACCGACTCCATAGAGGAATGACAGGTTCGATCAGGGCTGACCCATTAGCTCGGGATGACCGATTTGCTCGGGGTGACCGATTGACTCGGGGTGACACGACGGAGATACCGCCGCACCAATGTCTGCCAGTCCCCGATCCTGCGACCGTGGACGAGAAGCGCAGTGCGTGTAGCCACGCGGCTACGCAGCGCAGCCAGCGGCACGCGCGCGACGTCGCGACCGTCAATACGCCCGCGGCTCGCGGCCAGCTCGTTCATGCGCAGCAGCGCCATCGCGAGGCTCGACTTCGTGGCGCCCGTGCGCCCCAAGACGCCCACCTCTCGTGTTTCGCAAGAAGCTCACGTCGCGCATCGCGCGGCATGTATCCGAAATACACGATGTTGAACACGATCGCGCCGTGCTCGGGCCAGCTCCGCGGCGGTTCCTCCACCACCACGACGGCGCAGTCGGTTCCCGGCGACGCCACTGCGTCGTCGTGTCGCTGGTAACATTCTCCTTCGCGCAGCTGCGCGCTGTACGCCGAGATGCGTGCGCTTCAGACGCTGCTGCCGGTCGCCGTGTCCGTGTTCGTGACGGCCGTGATGCTGCTCACGCACGTGTGTCAATGCGACAGCGACAGTATCAAGACGCAGTAAGCGATGACGATGCCCACGGTGCTGCTGCTCCAGCTGCTGCCGCGCGGCCCGCTCGCGCGGCTACCCGCGCGCGTCCAGACACTGCGGCTCGCGCGCACGAGTCTCGCCAACGTGAACGCATTCCTCGCGGAGCCCGCGCGCGTGATGTCGCACGCGCTGCACGCTGCCTAGGGCGTGGGCGTCGTGGTCAAGAACGCCGACTTCAAGTGGGACACCGCGACCGCCAAGACCGAGCTGAACCTCGTGCTCGTCGCGCAGGGCATCGTGGCGCCGTCGACGACGCGAACGACGACGACGCCACGGCATGGCCCTGTGCTGCACCAGATCAACTTCTACGCGTCCCCGGGCGAGCTGCACGCGGTCGTCGGCGCGTTCCAGACCGGCAAGTCGAGCCTGCTCGCGGGCATCGTTGGGCTCGTGCGGTGCACGGCCGGCGAGGTTGCGGTTCATGGCGTACGTGACCCGCGAGCCGTTCCTGCTGCACGCCAGCATCCGCGAGAATATCTGCTTTGAAAAGCCGTAGGACGCCTACCGGTACGTCTGCGCGCTCGGGGCGAGCTGCCTGAAGTACGACTGGCCGTCGCTGCCGCACGACGACGACACGATCGTCGCGTCGGGCAGTGGCGAGCGCGGCGGCGGCGGCGGCGTGCAGCTCACGCTGAGCCAGCGCATCTACGTCGCGCTCGCGCGCAGCGTGTACCAGGACGCCGATGTTTACGTGCTGGGCGACGTCCTCGCGGCGATGGACGCCGTAGTGGCCCGTCAAATCCTGAAAAAGTGCGTCCGCACCGCGCTCAAGCACCAGCTCGTGATCGTGGCCACGCAGTCGCTACCCTCACGCGCGCGACGCGGATCACCGTGCTCTCGCGCGGCACGCTTCTCGCCGAGCTTGTGCAAGCGCAGACGTCGTCGTCGCCATCCTCGCCATCGCAAGCGGAGACCAAGCAAAAGAAGACGGCGAAAACGGCGAAGAACAAGAAAAAGAAGGAGGAGGCGATCGACGTGACCGAGTCGTCCGACGAAGTCGACGACGACTCGGACGACGATGAAGCGATCCCGAGCGAGAACGCGCTGGCGCCAACATCACCCACGACGGTTCAGGCGGAGGATACTGACGCGGAAAACGTGCGCACCGAGAACCAGCGCGCGCACGCGCCACGAACGCGGCAGTCACGAGCGCCCGCCCGCACGCGCAGCTGCGCGCTGTACTCGGTCACGCGCTCGACCACGACGAGCGCGGCCTCGGCCTTGGATCAGGCCTTCATGAGCGGGAGCAGCGCGCTGTCGATGCTCAGCGCGGACGTGAACGCGAGTCCGACGAGCCCCGGCGAGAGCCAGCGCGCGCGCGCGCCACGAACACGGCAGTCACGAGCGCTAGCACGCTGCATTCGAGCAGTTGCAGACGCACCGCGAACCACTGGATCAGCATGATCTCGGTATGCCAGATCGCGTTGTCCACGTCGATGCGGCGCTTGTTCTCGCGCTACGCGTGCGCCACGTAGTCGCGGTTGATTGCACTGTGCGTGATGTGGCTCAGGATCGGCACGTTAACGAGCTTGAGCATGCGGCGCACGCGGCAACAACAGCATGCACCAACGCAACTGGACGAGACGAGCGGCGTCGCGGCGGCGATCACAAGCGGCTCTCGCGCGCAGCGCAGCATCATCGTCGAAGCTGAGAGAAAGGTGATACGCCAGAAGCTGCGCCTCGTGTAGCCCCAGAGCACGAGAGAGAATGACGAGGAGCTGGAACAGGCTGACGCGAACGCGCATGCGGCGCAGTCGGTGCGGTCGGCGAAACCCGTCGCCATCTCGCGCACGAAAATAGCGTCTTTACCATCGTGCAGTGATCACGTCCACGCCGTTGCCGAACGGCCCGAGCGATACCATTCTTCACAACGTGGCGGCGTGCGCTCGCGGAGTCCGGCTCAAAGTTGGCGCATCCTATCATCTTCGATTTTGCCAGCATGCGCAAGCGTGCGCCGGTCATGCATGGTGCCCGTGCGTCCACTTCACGTCGTGCGCATTACCGTCTCGCCTCTAGCCGCCCGAGGAGGGAGGCCCATGGTGCGCGCGCGTTCGTGTTGTGAGATCGCCTGTGCGCGTAATGCGGATAGGTGCGGGTTTGTTCTAGCAAGCGAATAGAGGAGTAGATGGATTGTGTCAGACAACGAGGGCTGTGTGCTTGCGCATGTGCAAGGACGATTCTGCATGATACACGATGGAATTCAACGCTGCACAACCAGCATTCGTCACACCGTGCACAAGGACTTGATCATGCTTCCGACTTTAAGTCTAGTGTTGACCACATCAAGTTCGGGGTGACAACACACAAAAACGCGCCTGCCCAGAATTCGGGATGACACGGAGAGCTCGGGGTGACGACGTGATGTTCGGGGTGACTACTCACAACCAAAAACAACGAAACAGAGACACACCGCGGGTCTACGATGGAAACGAGGTCTCGTAGGACTTCTAGAAGAGGGTCAACGAACGACAGAAGCGCGCTCGAGGCACAGCCAAGCAAGAAAGTCGAGAGGCGCCAGGCAACAAATCAAGGGCGTGACGATGACTCGAACGAGTATGAGGTCGAGGGGATCCTCGACATGATAACCGTAAGGAACAAGGGCGTAATTGCCAACGTGTTCAAGGTTGGATGGGTCGGCTACGATGAACCAACGTGGGAGCCGGAAGAGAACCTTCCCAAGCGCATGGTCATGGCGTATCGCCGCCGAATCGCACTGCCGACCGCGGTGGCATCTTCGGACCCAGCAGATCGGAACGCCTCTGTCGACGACGACGAACGTGTGACGCGCGAGGACAGTCCGTCGACACGCCACGGAAGAAGCGCTCCTCCGACGCAAGCTTCACTTGATGCAGACGCATCTGTTGCGCTTGGCGAGGTCGCAGTTCGCGATGTCGGTTCACTTTCCGAAGACCAAGTTGGTGCTCCAGTTCCGCGTGATTTCGACTCTTCTACATCTGGCGGTGAGGTAACGACCCAGGCCGGTGCATCCATTGCAATCGATTCGCGCCTGATTGCGACCGTTGCCGCCGCCCGAGATTCGGGTGGCGCAGCCGTTGCCTTTGCCGCCGACTCTACCAACATCGATTCCTCGCCCCCACGCCGTGTGAACGTTGGAACCAAGAAGGATTCGAGCACCGAGGAGGCGGAGACGATCAACATTGCAGACTTTGTCGACGAGGATGCTACCGTTGATGGTGGCAATGCATCATCGGACTGTGCTGGCGAGTTCGAGATCGAGGCGATTGTTGGGATGGACACTGTCCGGGAGAATGGACGCAACGTCACGAAGTATCGTGTTGCATGGGTCGGCTACGAAGATCGCACGTGGGAGCCGGCAGAGCACCTCCCTCAGGACATGATTGCAGCGTACCTTCGATCATTGTCGGCGGGATCGGGTGACGGGGAGAAGCGCACACGCGTGAGCAAGCCCGCGGACATTGGTGACGACGATGAAGACTTCGACGACAGCAACGGCGAAGTGTCCAGACGGCGCTCGGCGAAGCCACGCATGGCTGTAACGCCGAGTTGCGCAACGTGTGGCGAGCCAGACGGCCTTGGAAGTTCCTGCGCTCGCTGCAAGAAGCCCATGCATCATTTCTGCGCGACCGATGTATGCAAGTCTCTGGGACTGAAGGACGCGAGTGGGGCTGCTATCGTCGAGTTCCCCAACGATACTTGCTATTGCAGCGCCGCTTGCTACAGCCGTCGCCCCGGAGCCGTGCGAGAAGGGAAGCGGAAGCGAGTTCGCACTGAGCTGGATTCCAGTGATTCGGACCACGATGTGGACGGCGATGTCTTCGCTGATGACGACGAGGACCAGGACGACAATGGCGGTCACGGTCAGAAGAAGCGAAAGCAGTCCAAAGGATCGAGGAACGTTGCCGCGAGATCTAACGGCTTAGTCCGACGTCGACATGAGAAGAAAAGCTCGGGAAAGGACAAAGATGCAGAGACTCAATGGCCTCCGCGCAAGCCAAAGCAATCTACCACATCGTTGAAGCCGAACACCGTGACACAAGTGCAGCAAGAGCGTGATTATCGTGTTGGAAAGATGGTCGCCTTCTGCGCAGACAAAGAAGACTGGATGCCGGCAAAGCTGTACAAAGAGGTGAAGGGTTTGTACTTGTCTGGTCGAGTTCACAAGGCGAAGGCGGCAAAAGGCGAGCGTTTGTCTGCGGGCGACAAGTACGAAGTACGCTGGACGGTGACAAACTACCAGACGAAGAACTACATTCACCGTATCTCAGGTGAAAAGGTGGATGAAGGCATCGCGAATCACGCAACTCTCACGGGTGGCGTGCTCAACAATGCGACCTGGCGTCACATTTGTCGAGTGCCCGACTCGGAAGCGCAAGACGACGCCCCCGACTTGGACGACTACGTGGTCCTCGATGGCTCTTCGGACGTGTTTGCTTCGCAGCAAGTACTTCCCGCAAACCTGGAATTGGTCGAGCAGATCAAGAGTCTTGATTTCCAGCCAAGCAAGCGGATGCGTGAGCCCCCGGACCTGTTTGCCCATGACAATGGCACGACTGAAACGAAGCTGATCAAGGAGAAGCGTCATCATTTTGAATCGGCATCGTCAAGCTTCTTCGCGTACTTGCCGGTGTCCTTCTGGAACACTGTCGTCAACGAGTCAAACAAGTACGCCTCGCCGCGATCACACTCGACGAGATGATGAAGTTCTGGGGCATCATGTTCTACATGACCGTCGTCGACAAGGGTGAATACTCAAACTACTGGGGCGAGCAAGCTGAAGACAAGATATTTGGCCAGTCGTCGTCGTCGTCCGGATTGGGTCTCGACGACGTTATGACGCTCAAGCGATTCCAGTTCATCCGGAAGAATCTTTGCTTTCGCTTCAGCGTGACCGCAGCTGAGCTAAAGAAGGATCCTGTTGCACGAATTCGTCCGCTGCTCAACATGATCAAGCACACAAGCACGAAGTACGTTGTTGTCGGCAGGAACGTTGCTGTCGATGAATCGAGCATTGCGTGCAGATCTAAGTTTGGCCGACATCTCATCGTGTTCAACTCGTCCAAGCCGACTGGCAAGTTTCACTTCAAGATCTACGCGTGTTGTTGCGCGACGACATGGTTGATGGTCGGCTTTCGCTTGCATTGTGCAAGTGACATGGAAGATCGCTTACGCGGCGTCGTTCCCACGGCAGAGGCAAGCGCCTTCGACGACCGCCTGCAGTTTTCCTCCAGCGTACGGCAGATCGTGCTCGAAGTTACGCGCCCGCTTCACAACACAGGGCGCGTCGTCAACACCGACAACTTCTACACCTCCGTCACCCTTCTTCTCAGCTTGAGAGACGTCGGAATGTTCGGTCGTGGGACCATTCGAGAAAACTCCGCGCACTTCCCGAAGGCTCACATGTTTGCAAAGAAGGCGAACGAGCCCAGGGGCTTGTCGCTTCAAGGTGTGAGTAACACCGGTCAAATGATCGCAGCTTCTTGGATGGATGGCTCGGCTGTGAACATCCTCTCGAACGCCGACTCCTCTGAGATGGGTGAGGTGACGCGGCTGATTGGCAAGAAACACGTCGCGTTCCCCGCTCCGAAGTGCGTCGCAGAATACAACAAGCACATGCAAGGGGTGGATCGACTCGATCAACTGCGTGCCAAGTACTCGCTTGCTGACGGCCACTCCATGAAGAAGTGGCACAAGAAGCTGGCGCTCGCCTTCATTGACATTGCTCGTGTCAACGCGTATGTCACGCGGTGTATGAGGCTAGATCAAGACGCGTCGGATGCGAGGCCTGCCCGGAACGAGCATCGGCAGTTCATGATCGACTTGGCGTCGGAGCTCATAACGGGCAAGTGGCGAGATACGGTCGAAGACGAAGGTATGCTGTTTGCGGATGATCAGCTATCTACGGCATCCCTTGCTGGATCGCCTCGCGTGCCGTCGCCTTCGTCGACTGTCACAGTTTCGTGTCAGTTCAGCATGTCCATGAAGGTGTTTCCTGATGCAACTCGGGGCAAGCGTGGCTGCAAGGTTTGCATCTTCGAAGGGAGGTTGGCGACGATGAAGACAATCTACTGCTATCAGCATAACATTTGTCTCTGCGCGCAAACGTACCCGATCAACGAATCACTTGCTTCAGTTGTCTGTCCTCGCACCGATTGGACCTGTTGGCAGAAGTACCACGAGCACTACTTCCCAGCCGGCGTCTTCAACAAGAACGGCCGAATCAGGAGATCGTCCAAGATATTCCAAGCACGGCAGGCGATCTTTGAAAGCGGAGCTCTTGTGCCGGCACCAAGAACGAGGGTTGCGAGGACACTCAGTCCTGAGATCGATTTCTACGCGCCCGTCCACATGACGTTTCCTCGGCCATCGCCAGCGCCGACAAACCCATCGGAAAGCCCACCAACGCTTGTATTCAGTCCGTTCGACGGCGCTCGGGAGCACGCTGGCCAAGGTGTGCTTCCAAGTCCAGCACAAGTTTTCGAACATTTCAGAAGTCCTCGCGAGATACAATCGACCTCAGCGTCAGAAGATTTCTCAAGCGAACTGACAACGATGATTGTGTAGGAGCTAATCAGAATACAATCGTTTTACCATTACCATGAATCCTCATCAAAGGGGTCTAGCTCTTGTTCTCCATGCCTCCTGTACTCTCTCGCATATGCTTCAACGTGGAAGCAAACAAGAGCCCCCGATTGCGCTTGCACTAGCAAAGCCTAATTCGCTACCAAGAATCATCATCTCTACGCTAAACCAAAGCTCATTGTAGTCCCATAACCGCCGGCAGATGATCTGGTCCAATGCAGCAACTCCATGTGGCGTGAGCATTCCAATGTGGTCAGCCTGAAAGCGTCGAATGCTCCCGATGCTCTGTCGATAATGCTCAATGCGGCGGATTATCATAACCAAGTTGAGCTGCTTTCACACCACATGATCCAGACGGTCAGTCGTGAGCGAGACCCATTTGAAAGAGTGGCACGCACCTGGGAAGCTTCAACCGATCGGCAAACAAACGCTGCTACTCGCTCAACCGCTGCTACTCGCTCAACCGCCAAGTTGGCGCGGTCATTGTCGATGCAGGTCCGGAGATGATCGACGCAAAGACGCCGCACGACGAAATCTACGTGATTGCACGAAGTGCTTGAGCACCGCGAGAGCTGCATAGTCCCATGATACATCAGTCCAAGGATAGAGATATATTCATTCATGCTGGCTTACCTCACGGCGATAGCTACCAGGGCTGTAGCGAGCAGTGCTGGCAAGGAACGCACTCATATTCATGGCATCATCCGCCATGTCGCGATGAAAGAGGAGGAATTGGGTGTGGCAGCTACCGGAGACTGATCGTGTGGCCGACAGCCTTCCCATCCTACAGGAGTCACTGGATTCATAAACCCCTTCTATGTCTGCTCAATCCCACTTTCTTGAAGGTGAGAATGCATTCGCAACCGAAAGCTTACTTACTCTGGCGTATACTACGCGTATTATTCCAATATTTCCACTGGTCACAGTTAGTGACTGATGACAATGGATTTCTATTGGTCTAAAAACGACAAATTTTGGCTGTTCCACACGAAAATTCGCCCTTTTTCTGGGCGACTGATTCGATGGTAGAGCCTATTAATAACCATAAAGTGGTTATTATACAAAAATCGGCAACGAAAGGGTTAACCCTTTCGTTGCCGATTTCCGTATAATAACCACTTTATCGTTATTTTACGGTTTACAGTCAGATCAGGTGTGCATATAAAGTACAAAA
>JAMFLM010000118.1:0-13813 GCA_027475705.1 Pythium catenulatum
CCCTTCGGCAGCGCCATCTTCTTCCTTGGGCCGATGACAGAACTGAGCGCATCCTTTAGTGCCACAACGAGGCTGTCGGCCCAAAAGAGCAGCGCGGCGGGACTCGAACCCCCAACAGTCGGTCGGGAAGGCGTGCGCGCCCGACGCGAATCCCTGCCTACGCGACGTCACGTGTGCTGTCATTAGCTCCTAGCAAAGTTCCCTAGAGATGACTGGTCTTTGACGCATGCGAGCTGCCATTATGTACCTCTACATCCATGACACATATCTTCGAGGTTTGTTGACCCCTTCCACGAGCAAGAACGAGCATACCAACACAGACAAATATCTGTTGCATGTCACCATGCGCTGACCCAGTCCCGCTGCGTTTCCGTCTCTCATTTGAATAGGGTTACCCTACAGTTCCTATGCAGCATGGGATTGTCAGCACGAGAGCTCAACGTGTTTGGTGGTCTTACCTTGCGTGGGGGGGGGACTGCGCGCAGCGTGCCGAGTGTAGGCACCACGCAGCGTTCACGAATGAAGGATTTACGCTGCGAACGACGTGTAGTGGCTGGCAGGCCAGGAGACTCCGAGCATGAGGGACACGTGTCATTGGCGACGCCGAAATCGCATGTGTAAGGTAATGGGAAGGAAACCTCAAATGGACGCGTCCGGTTGGGTCCTTGGCTCTTCGCTGGGCAGATGAGCGAGCTCCATTTTCTCGATTTTGGTTCTCGACTAATCAAAGTGACTAGATGTGTTTGTGAAGTGTCTAAATTCTAGACGCGACCGGATATGTTCTACGCATCGGTCAAGAATTCAGCTCCCCCGTGAAGCTCAAAGTCATTAATCATCCATGTCTAACCAGCGTAGTACTTTCGCCTGCAACAAAAGAGTTTCCTCGATGGGGAGTGGAATATTGATTGGTGAGGCGAGGGGGGAGTATTCCTTGTCGCTCGCTAACTCACAGGGACCCGTTGTAAGGCGGAAAACAGCCTCACCCCAGAGGATCGCGCACCTGACAGCGTACTCTACCAGGGTGTCTGAGGATGTTAGTTAACAACATCCTCAAACACCCTGGTAGAGTACGCTTGTTGTAAGCGAATGCTAATGAAGGCTCAGGCTTGTTTCGATGTCTCGAACATATGTCGTCAAAGCATATCCCAATACACACACTAAACTTCGTAACCTTCGCTTTTGTGAGTAAAGATCGATCTGATCTGCAGTGATGCTCTAAGTCTCCTACCAACATTCGGTCAGCACGACTGGCCACAAACGTCACGTCACCCGATGCAGTCAAGAAGAAGGACACTCGAGTGAAAGGATGGAGCTCGAATGCGCGACGGTGGGACCAGCAGGGGTTCAGGTTTATTTGTGGGCTAAAGCCAGTGCCTTTCTAGCTGCCAATTTTGCGCGCACAAAGCAGGTGAGTCTAGCGCGGTAACTCGAGGATGCCCACGACACGGATATGTTGGAATTCCTCCAATGTAGCGAATGTATCGACGGTCGTTCGTGTCAAGCGAGGCAAAAGCCGAAGCTTGAAGAAAGTGTCTGAAGAGCTCACCTCAACAGGATCAATGCGCGGAAGGCGTGCCCTCTTCTCAGAAGACCAGGTTTCGACACCTACAACCAGTTGTCGGTATGGACGGGCGACAAGAACCGGCAAAATGCAAAACGCAGTGGGGATTAGCCCATGCTAAAGCCTGCACAGCATTGGTGAGTGTTTTGTGTAGCCGTTCTAAACTGCTGAATATCGTCCTATTTCCGGATCAGTTGAGCAAGGAGCATGATAGGAAGTACGTCGTCGTTATGACAAGTTTCAGGGAGACCGCTGCCACGACAATTTACACGTCACAAGAGTCCACACGATCCGCGTGCCGCTCGGTGCATCTGTGATTGCACCTCCTTGTTTGCCTGCCACGGGCGACATGGTGGTCGGGCGCCAAAGGACTCATGTCGACCGAGTTGGTAGAGCGAACTACGAAAGGACGTTGAGGTGCTTACAAATTGTCTGCGACACGATCGTTATGGGTCGTCTCGGTGCGCTCGAGCTCGCGTTAGCAAGGCTGGCGGTACCATTGCACGATGAGCGGGTCATGGATGTGGTTCCTCAATTGAGAGCCGATGACGTAAAGCAACCGTGTTCGCTCCTCCCTGACTGGACAACTTCCCAGTGAAGGCCGCAGGTGGGAGGTTGGGGAAGTGCGTTATGGAAGCCGAATGAGGCTGCCCCTAATGTACTTACCACGAGAGGCATATTCTTCTGAATCTATTGATCAATATTGGGTTTTCCAGCAATATCCGATCCATAGCCTGTTTGTGGTTCATTGCCTGTTGGAGACCCGCCACGACCCAACCCCTCTAAGATGATACCTAATCATCTACAAAATTGAAGAAATTTTGTTTATCCGCCAGTCGAGAACTTTAGTTTCTTGTCCGCAAATAGAGAAGTTTAGTTGGGTTTTCTGGACATACGTTTCGGTCAACCGTAGAGTCTTCCGAACCTAGCGTATTCTACTGAACTGTTGTACGAACGAAACATCAGTGCAAAAATCCTTCTATAGACCAAAACATTCGGAGAAAATGGGTCTAATCAAGTCCAACCGAAGATAAGTTTGCAGACGATTACTTCCAGGCTTAGTGTTTTTGTCCAGAACGTCATCCTGTTCTCCAGTGTAGTTTGTGTGTAGAGTACGTAAAAATACCCGCATTGGCCACGGCAGTTCGTCGCAGTCGGCCGTGTGCACACTCATCTGATTGGTCAGCGTGACCTTAGCCACGGCCACACCGAACCAGTACTCAGAGTAATCTTTGGGAAGTTCCAACAGAATTGATCATGACCACGTGTTGCTTGAATGAGAGGGTAGATTGTCTAAGAAGCAGTGCGTTATCAATCACGTGTAGGGAGAGATGATCGTCCAGTGCGAGAAGACGGCAAGTCAGAACACCAAGACGAAGCGACGTCGATCCCTGGCCGGTCGACCCGTTAGGCCGGCGCGATGTAATGTCACTTCACATCTTCCAGACAACTGTCTTAAACTACATCAGTACAGCCTCCCCTGCCATCATGTAGCTTGCATCTAAGACTAACTCAAGTATGTACCCCGTTCTCAACCGTAGCATAGTAGCGCTTGCTGTCCCATCCTCGACATCAACCTGCGTGCTTGGAGCGGCCACATAGTAGGAAGCTCCTAAAGCACGCTCGACTCATCTGCCTAGTTTGTCTGAGACAAGGAGTGTCCATCTCCACGATCTGCTACTTTGGGTAGAAGATTGGTGTGGTTACGTCTTCCTTGAGGGTGCACCACAGGAGAATCTCATTGGATCGCTCTCCAGTTTAACTTGTCTCGCGAGAGCCCTTGCCCCGCCAACAAAATTGCAGAGTGAAAGTGTCGTAAGATCCCTACTGAATATGGTGTATGGATCCACACCTAAATTACAGGTTTGTTGTCAGTGGGTGCATTCATGAAACACTAACCAAGCTCCGCCACTACTGGTGGGTGTCAACGGAACGTAGAAACGGCTTGTCAGATTGATTCGTGACGCGATTGCTGACTCGTTCAACCACGATACGAGGAATCTCGTCCAGGGCATCGCAAATCATATTGTGCTTCTGATCGACCCTGCCGATACGCTCTCCGCTAGGACTTGGAGGAAGAAGGTTAAGATAGCTAAGCTAGATCAGGTCGTTGTTCACGGAAATGTTGCGTCAACGCCGCCCCCACAGTCAAGGCCGCTGCCGTCACAGTCCCCGCTACCAACGCTGCCGCCTCAGCCGTACCGTCGGGACTTGTCGAGCTGTGACCATGGCAGTCTTCGAGCACCACTGAAAGACCTGCGTGCATCTAATGAATCGGAGCAATTCATCTCGAAGATGAGAAAGTTTGACTTCTACATAGTGTATTTTTGATTTCAAATATCACAGCGTTTTGGAGAGGTTCGGAGGCATTTCCGATGAGACGGTCCGACATGGCGCAAACTTACCCCCAAACTGCAGAAGACTTGGCAATTCGACTGGAAAAATGGTCTGTAAACTTCACCAAGAATCTTCACCTATATCCCGTGTTTCACACGTCATTGCTGAAGCCGTACCAAAACAATGGACGCAAGCAGCAACCCGCTGAGGTCCTGCTTGCAGATGGGAAAACTGAAGGATAAATCGTCGAAACTGATATTGGATACCGTAAATGCTGCGAAAGAATAACCACCGACAAGAAAGTGAAATCAGCAGAAACTGAGAGGGTGTTTAAATCTACACGCCTAACCTTTGTCCAACTAGACCCCCCCTGTGCAAAACCAGCCATCCACAACGTCTTTTCGCTTTGAAGTTTTTATCGCACCATTTGCGTGGCTTCTTCCAAGTACCGAGACAATAGTCTATTTTTAGAGGTTTTCATGTTTGGCCAGTCAGTCGTGCATTTTTCAACTCATTAATTATGCCCAGGATGCAGCGTTATGTGCGGTTGCATGTTCTGGGATAGATGGGGCGATATCGCCAGAATATCTCGCTTGTTGCACAATGTGGTGTGTGTTTGGTGTGGGTGAAATACATCCGTAGTTCTCATTTATTGGGGATTTACCGGGCTAGAGTTGTACACTGTGGAATGTGGGTGAGAACCCATCTACTGCAGCTGGTTTCGGATGGTCGGTGCTGGCCAGATAGCTGCAGAATAGGACAGTCATACTGTGAGGCGACCAACCTACTACGCAATTAAACAGTGGTACATCATACCTCTCAGTCGTCTGCTTGCGCGAGTTGGCTGCTCTCTCGAAACTTGACGTGATCGCCCACGAGTGGAACAGCTGTGCGACACTGCCGCGTGGTTCTCACGCTTGAACTCCTTGACGAGTTGCCAGGGGAGATGGTCACGCGGTTCGCATGTCATTTCCGCGTGATCCTCCCACTGTACCAAACAGAGATCACCCGGTCGACCGGTTTTTTTGTTCCACGCGCGCTCGACAACGAATTCGTCCGGCGCATCTGCCGTGGGTCGGGCAAAGAGGCCCGGTGTCGGCTCCTTTTCTTCAGAGGTTGAATCGGAGCTGGTGTCGGTCGGACGTGGCGGCGCTACACACAGCAGCGTGCCATCAGCACGGCGCTCAAGAGACCAGGTGTGGCGTTGTCGTGCGGTGAGGCGCGCCATTGCGAGAATGGCGTGCCACACGGCACGACAGCATCAGCTCACACGCTGCAAAAGGCCGTCTTGCGCTCCTGTTGATCCTATCCGTGGTGCTCCTACTTGCGCCGTCGCGCGCGCATGGGTTTCATTCTTGTTTATGCGAAGGGGGCCCACATGATCGCATCAATGCCTGCGTATCTCATGCAACACCCGCAACCACACCGCAATTAGTCCGAAAATAACTGATCAACGTAAATTTCATAAACCAGACGACATTTCACCTTAAATCATAATGAATTTTGATTAATAATTAATGGCAGGTGTATCCATATCGTTGAAGGTTCCACCGATGACACGCACGACAAATGACACAGAGATGACAGGGATGACATCGCGTAAAGTTGGAATTTGCGTCGAGCCTTGCCATGAAAAAAAGGGAGGCTCAAAGATGTTGGGAAGCTGAGTCTGGAACGATTTGTGATGAAGTGCTCTTGGATTTGCGCTGTGCGCCGAGTCTCAGAGAGCAGTACCGCAGGCTGACAGATGACGATTAGAAGAGATGTGTTGCGGTCCGGTCCCAGGCCGCGCGTTTTTTTGAACGACGGGGCCCACTTGAGGATAGGGTTGAAACCCATGGGCTTTTGTCAAGGAGGTGCAGGTCCGTCCACATCCGAGCGAAGAACAACTCGTCTTGGTTGGCGGAGACCGGCGGATGGACGATCGGCCGGCTAGCCATGACCGGCAGCTCTTTACGGCGTGCGTCGCGTCCACCCGATACGCTTGCGAAGCGAACTCAATAGATGCACCGGGACGTCGGGCATGGCTAAAACGGTCAAGTCCGGCTGATCGCAGGGCGTCGGTGTGCCCATCATGTTGACGGCCGGTTCGTCATCCAGCACATTCTTCATGGCGTCGAGGAGCTCCCGCGAGAACAAGACCTTCGCCGGACCGACCGCCTGCGTGCCACTGGCTTGCGGGTCCGTCGATCCGGGTCTCGGCCGAGTTAGCTGCGCGCCCGACGGAGAAGGAGATGGCGCACTGCTGGGCCGGCATCAACAGGCTCGCGAGGCTCGGGGTCGCCTGTTCGTTGGAGCTGCGGGATCGATAGCCGTCTTCATCGACGCCAGCAAGATCGTAATGGAGCTTGGGAAGGGCAGACAAGTCGACCGTCGACTCCGCGCCGCGGCCGAGAAGAGCGCGCGCGGCCACAGCAGACTTGGTCAGGACACTCCTCGACATGTCGAGCGCATGATCGCGCGCGCGCGCATTCTCCTCGTTGTCCATGGCGGCGCTGTGAAGAACCACTGAGTGAGTACAGCACGCCAGCACGAAGAAAACGCCCGGTCGTCCACGGAACTTACCAGAGCGCGATTGATGGGGTGTCTGGCCTCTGTCGCAGCGCCTTACGGCAGCAACAAGTCCAGTCACAGGGGCGCCGGTGGTGAAGTGCTCTTGGATTCGCGCTGTGGGCTGAGTCGCAGAGAGCAGTACCGAAGGCTGACAGATTCCGGTCAAAGTAGATGTCTTGCGGTCTGGTCCCAAACGCCGGGTCCGGTCAATTGGGACCGGGCCGGCTGAACAGAGGTCATTTTTCGGAGTGTGTGTCCCCAGCTAACTGACCGCTCGACAAGGTCATCTCACTCCCTCAGTGTCCCTCGGGAAAGAGTCAGTGGGAGTGACAATATCGTGCATTTCAAACATAAAAAAACCGAAGTCTATGACTGCCCGTCATGCAGTCATAGACTTCGGTTTTTGCCATCAGGTGCTCAAGCCTCCAGCATCCCAAAGACCAAGAAGCCGGCCCCGCAGCCGCCGACTGGACCGCATAAGTAAGCTTGCGTGTGTCAGTTCTGCTGTCGTGGATTCTTAGAATCGGCTTGTGCTGGTTCCGTGTGTATTTGTGTGGTGCAAGTTGGAGCAAACCTCCCGTGCGATTCTACTTGAGGGAATTGGTCAACTTCTCGACCCCAAAGGCGCTCTGTTTCTGCGTGTATCCCCATTTGTCTGGCTATACACCGGTACATATTGAGAGAATGTGTTGAGCGAGTGTTTAGAATAGCGCTAAGGGTCGTGTTCTTTCTGAGGATATGATAGTAGTTGGTTGAGTGAGACTCTCCGGCTTCGATATTTCCTTGTACTTCCTATGCTTGTCGGCGCCAGCATAGCATCTGTACCGTTCGGAGTGGCTGTTTTTCTATCGCTTTCAAAGAGCTGTGAAAGGGTACACAACGTGAGTTCGGAAAGCTAGCGTTGCTTGAAGCCGATCTATAGTGTGTCTGACGAGAAAGCCCGGACCCCGCCCCACCCCTTCGCTGAAGGAATCTGGGCAGAAGTGGAAAGTGTAGAGCGGTAGCTAGACCTTTTTTAGCTACATACGCCCGGCGTTCTTTTGGAACCCACTTCATCGCAGATTGTTTTGGGTTTTATTGAGCGGACTAAGGGTTCGTTCGCTATCTATTGCATCGCGAGCCAACCAGTAGCCTTGCGATACCTCGAACTAACAGGGAACCAGGAGACGCAATCCTAGCGCACGAAAGCTCGACCTGGTAGCTGACTGGACTTATGGTGAAGCACAGAACGTTCTGCGAGAACCATACGACAGAGTGTGCGAGGAAGAAGTAGGGATGTTCTCGGAGAGGGAGACTTCTGAATGTTCAGAACGTCCAAAAGTGTTCCAAAGTGTTCAGAAGTCTGCAAAAGTGTGCAAAACTCTCATTGTCTGCGTTCACATCAAATAAGCCAATCACAGTCGTGCTGTGACGCGTTTCAGTGACGCAGCAATGTACCCTCTTGAAGCAAAGTTTGTCGACCGCGATCTGGTCACAGGAGATCTTGGACGGTGAGTCCCCGCAAGTATCTCCGCGAGATCCGAGTCAGGCAGAGCAGTCCGCTGTAGCCGCTAGTGCCTGCGCACTTTGAGCGATCGGATTTGCTCCGCATTGATGTCACGATGTTTCGTTCCGCCGATGGCGACCCAGCTCCTCACGACCAAAGCCGACGCGCTTTGAGCTCACCAACGGCGGCTGATTCCTCTTCGATTCAGAGGATTCTGCACTTTGATGACAGCAGAGGCGATCAGCACGCGCCGCTGCGACTCGCCACGCCAGCCAAACGTGGTGCTTCGGTTTCGCCGACCCGAGGTGTCTCCACACCCTCTCGACCTCCAATCGTTCCTCGTCATCATGGCGCAGTCACCACGACGACGGTTCTAAGAGCGGCCTTGCATCAAGCGCCAGAAGCGACGTCACCAGGATTGTCGACTGGTGGTAGGGCCCAAGACAGTTATCCCGTGACGCGCGCGGATGCCCGACGGACTGCATCGACGCCAACGACCGCCCGACGGGCTGCATCGACGCCAACGGCCCCGCTCAGATCGCCTCGGCAACAATCGCCGATTCGACATTACGCTCCCGCCAAGCAAGGTCGACCCCACAGCGCGACATGGGAACACTTCGTGGAGGCGGCAAGAGGATTGCACTTTGCAAGTACTGTTCGTTCAACTTGAACAACCCGAAGCCGGGTGGTAACATGACCACGCACCTCGTTCGCGCTTGCAAGGAGGTACCGCCCGACGAGGATCTCACCCAGCCCACCGAGCCCGCGCGTCCTCATCTTCCTACAATTTACACGGCAGAACAAGACCCAACGATTCCGGTCCCCATCGACCAAGTGACATTCAATCTGATGATTGTCAGAGTTTGTCATCGTGTGCGCCTTACCTTTCTCCATCCTCGAGTGGGTCGCGTTCGAGGATTTGATTCACAAGCTGGTGCCCAACGTGAAAGTACCACCACGCCAGTACCTGACGCAAGCGCTGCTTGAAGACGCTGCGAAAGTCATGCGACAACGCGTCATTAACAGGATCAACCTCCAGGCCTTTGTCTCCATCGTGACAGACGGATGGACGGATCCAAACGGTGCGAAGATCGTCAACTTCATGGTAGCTGCCCCGGGGATGCCATCACTGTTCTGGTCGTCGTGGGCGTCCGGATCCGGGGCACACACAGCCGAAAACTTGACTGCCAAGGTGAAAGAAGTCGTGGAGGAGATTGAGAAGCTCACGCCAGCTCGCGTCGTCGGCATTGTCACGGATAATGCCAGTAATATGACGGGTGTGTGGGGAAGACTTTCAAGCCTTGCAATCGTCGAAGGAGGGTGCGCGGCTGACGTCTTGAACTTGCTGATGAAGAACCACTTCGCGCACGAAGTTCTCAAGAAGGTGCACTCCAACTGCGTCCAGCTCTCGCGGTTCGTCCGTGACCACACCGGTCTACTCGATACCTTTCGAGTTACGCTGAAGGAGCTTCGCGCTGGTGGTGAAAAGCGCAGCGGTCTGACGCTGCCCGTTCCGACCCGTTGTAACTCAGTCTTCAACTGCTTAGAAAATGTGCTCGCCAATCATGACGAGCTGTACGCACTGTTTGCATCTCCCCACCACGCAGCGCTCCGGAAGAGGTACAAAACGACGGCCAAGTCGCGCGAGAAACTCGAGTTCATCACGGAGATTGTCGAAGATAGCATTTTTTGGGAGAACCTACGCGTTGTTGTCCGCTTGATCCGACCCATCAGGCATGCGCTGGGGAAGCTCGAGTCGGACAACGAGTTTGCGTATGGTGTGCACTCGTGGTTTCGGTCTCTGCTGCACCATGAAGCTTATCGTGCGCGGTCCAACGACACCACGACCTCTCGCCAAGCCCGGGCAAGTGAAGATGCGCCCGATGGACCCGACGACGACGGCCACGAGGAGCTCCCGGACCCGATTTACTCAGCTGGCTATCAACCATCGACACGCATTGTACCGGGCTTTGTGGAGAGTTTCTTTCGCCAGCAAATCAAGCGGCGATGGGCGTACGTCCACACGAACGCGATGGCGATTGCGTTCTACCTCGATCCCAGATGCAAGTTTCAAGACTTCGAGCCCAACGACGAGCGCAAGGCTCGGGCAGCTGCCGTCCAGTTTGCTCTCGACAAGGGGCTGATCAAACCGAGCGAAGAAGGTAAACTGATGCGGCAACTGTTAGATTTTGCTGAGATGAAAGAAAAGGAGTCGGGAATGGAGGACACGAACCCTCGGAGCTACTGGAACTCGGTGAAGCGAGAGTTTCCGCTCCTCAGCCGGATCGCAAATTTTGTGTTAGCCCTACCGACATCGTCAGCCGCGAGTGAGCGCGCATGGAGCATCTTCAACCACATCCACACGAAGAAGCGCAACCGTCTTTCTGTTGACAAGGTCGAGCTTCTCGTGTTCATCTACATCAACTACGCGGCGATCAGAGGAGAAAATGTTGACATTGCTCAGCATGTCTCGCACCACCAAAGCATCGACGATGACGTGCAGGAGTCGTAACATCAATCGGTCTGTACGTCATTGATGGCTTTGTGAACGGCAAACATTTTGTCGTACTGACCGCGAATTCCCAATGTAGGCCAATTCAGAAGTTCCACGCAGTCGCAATGATCATGCATTTTGTGACGTTTTGTGCACAGCTGCATTTCTTCCTTTAACAAATAACAAAAACGTTCTCTTTGCATTCCCACTTGTTGCGCACAACGAGCTGCGACGTCACGCTGCGAGCGGTCCAACATCCACGCTTGTTCCGAGAGACCGTAGCCACTCGCCGCCGCACGCAGAGCCTCGAGCGCGCGGACGGCGTGGGCTGTGACCTGTGCGGTGTCGTCAAGGTGATGCACGACCGCACACGTCCAATGCAGCAGCAGACCGCCGACGACACCATGGCGGGCTTGGAGTCGGCGATGCAGAGCCCCGTCTCAAGCAGACGCGGTGCGCAGGCGAGGTGCTGACGCTTCGACGACGACGACGACGACGACGCCTCGCTGAGAAAGGCGGTCTTGACCACTCGCAGGGCAGGGCTCGACGCGAACGAGCTTCGTGGGCGACGCGGCCTCGCTCGCCAACACACGTGCGTCCGTCGCAAGCAGCGGCTTGAGCTCGGCCGGACGAGAAACGCGGCGCCGCCGCCGCCGCCGTTCGTCTTGCTTGCAAACGCCGCGACCGCTCGGCCAAATCGACGAGCCCGAGCTGACGGAGAACGGCCAGTGAGGACGTGACCGACGGATCGGTCAGGCTGCTCGCGGTACAAACGTATCGAGCGTTCCGGTGGCACGATGGAAAGCCTCCACGGCCTCGACTTCGTGGATGCTTATGAGACCGGGGGCGTCGGATTGGCCTGCCAGCACGGCCAGCGCCGCGTACGTGAGATCGACCGCCTCGGTGCGGTGAGCCGGCGACACGGCCAGAGCACTCAGCGCGAGCGTAAAACACGCCGCCGCCCGTTGCTGCTGCGGCTTCTTCTTCGTCGCCGACGCCGAAACCGTCGCCTCGAGCGCCGACCACGCGGCGTTCAGCGCACCGAGTTTATCTGCCGTCGCTTAAGGACGCCGCGCCTCGACCACGAGACGGCTCGGAGCCTGGCCACGCATTGCGGTTAAGAGCTCGTCGAACGCAGTCACTCGCTGGGTCCAGTCGTTGTCGTTGATGCGCTGTACGGCGCCGATGAGTGCGTGGTTGTGGACCAGCGTGTCCTTGGCAGCGGCACCGTCGTTCATAGTCGCGAGCGCCACCCTCTGGGCGGATGCATGCGCGGCCTGGTCGACGAGACCGAGCTGAAACTGGACCATAATCAGCAACCCCCACGCGGTCGCGTCGGCCGCCTCGCGCTCGAAGAACTTTTGATCGCCAACTGCAGCAGCTCGAGGGACGGCGCGTCGGCGTCGTGTTCTGCATTCTCACTGCTGCTGCCGATTCCGTCGCGAGCGCCCGCCAGGCTCGCGAGCGCGAGCCCGTGCAGTGCATCGAGGTCTCGAGCGCGCACTGGAACGCCTCGCGCGCGCGCGGCGCAGATCCTTGCGGTTCTGCCGACCAGGTACAGCATGTCGTAGCCGAGCCACATGGTCGGGTTGTGCGCGTTTATGGCCTGCCGGTGCAGGAACGCGTTGCGCGAGAGCTCGGCCGTCGTGTAGGCGTTCTGGTCCTCCTGGGAACGGTAGTGGTGCACGTAGAGCATGCCGAGGTTGGCTCACGCCGCATCCAGGTTGCCGGCTTGGATGGCGCGCACCTACACGAGCTGCTTGGCCAGCGGGTGCGTCAGGACGACGCCGAGCGCGTTCCACACGAGCGAGAAAGACGCGTCAAGCGTGAGTGCCTCCTCCTCATCAGACTTTTTCGACGTTTCAATTGGTTGTCACCATACATCCTCCTCATCAGACCTTTTCGACGTTTCAATTGGTTGTCACCACACCATTGTAACCAATGAACGGAACTTTTTAGGTCAAAGGGTGATGGAATTTTGCAGACTTTTGCACTTTGGAAGGGATTGGCAGGGCCCAAAAACATTTTCGCACACTTCCGAAGTGATGCAAAAACATCCCTAGGAAGAAGTGCGGCGGGTTGCGTCGTATTCCAGACGGCTCTAACGTCTGGCTGCAGACTCCATGTGCGAGGCACGGCGTCTCTCGGCGCGAGCATGGGCCTGATACGCGATGCGGACGAGCGTGGCCCTGTAGTAGTCTCTGTTCATGCCGCGCAATGGGTTGAGCGCGATGTGGAAGCTTGTAAGAGCAGCGCACAAACGAACCAGTGGGACAAACCGAATCTCTTTCCACGTGTACTATTTGTACATCAGTCGCCACAGCATGTTCGTGGACGCGAAGAAGTTCTTGACGATGACATGGTCATGCGAGGCGAGGTGGTTGCGGTCGACATACTCGCGAGAGAGCGACCCATGCGCTGCTTTATTCTTCGGCTGGATGGTTCGCACGTGCGCACCCATACCTTGATAGCCGATAGCCTTCGTCCACGAGAACTCCCCACTGGTCGGGATAGCGCGCTCCATCTTCTTGGAAGTCGCCCGGATCGTTCTGGCTTTCTTCATCTGTCTTCACAAACATGCAGGGGTGCATGGCGAGGTTCTCCATGAAGATCGCTGCATCTGCCACAGATCCAGCGTAGTGCTTGTTCAAGTCAATCGCCAGGCCATCAGACCTCACCAAACACTCGATCACGAAGCCGTGCAGGTGGTGCTTGACCGAGAAGTACTTCTAGGCGTCGAGGAACTTTTCTCCGGGGCGGTTGCTCTGCTGGAACTTGACGTCGGCTGCGTACAATGCTAACGGAAATTTCTCAATCTTCTTAGCGCCCAACACGGAGAGCTTCTTGATGAAGAGAGCTGTCAGGACCGACTCGATAATCGCTATCATCTTGTCGACCATACGCTCGAACACCGAAGGCTGCAACTGGAAGTCGGCAACATGCTTGTACCACGCGTTGCAGTGCTTCAGGACGCAGATGGTCATGAAGAACGCATTCTTGCCTGTCGTTTTGTTCCTCCGACGAGGACACAACCCTGTATCCATCTGCTGGCGCAAAACCGAGCGGGCACGGATTCAACATGGAATAGACCTCCGATTTAGTTTCCGGATGTTACAGCATAAAGCGACTCTTCAGTGAATTTTGCGTTTGTATTCGAGAGGAAAAGAGAACTGACGCAAACGAATGGCTTCTGATCAATGGAGCCAAACTGAAAGAATGCATTGAGATATCTCCTAAATCACAACCAAACTGAAAAATGGGAGCCACACTGAGCAGCAAGCACAAGCCCGACTAATTTTCGTCGTCAGATGGCGCGTAGAAGCGCTCTTGCATCGTACGCTTGCGCTTGAGGCGGTACTTGCGAGCGGCCTCACGCTTCTTT
>JAMFLM010000119.1:0-13810 GCA_027475705.1 Pythium catenulatum
GCGCACAACAACGCCGAGAACCTGGCCGACATCGCCGACGACGCCGAGACCATGGAGCTGATCCGCGAGATGGCGCGCGGGCCCGAGAACGAGGAGATGCCGATCGCCGCCACCAAGGCGCTGGTCTTCCTCGTGCCGCCCGAGCCCGACGAGCCCGAGGCGCCCGCCGAGCCGGCCGAGGCTGCTTAAACAACAACAGCATGCCGCGTGGGAAGACAGGGCCGGCTACATTTTGATTTTTTTCTTCGGTCCGAGAAGAGTGTGAACTGGATGACCTCAAGAAGTAGGAAATGAACGTTAATTCTACAAGCTTAGGAGTACGCGTGTCTTTCTCTCTCGGAAGAGGACTCGTAAGGAGATACATCTCACCATTCCATACCGGCAAGTACCGACTTGGCCGTCGCGGGCGTGGGTGCCGCCGTGGTCGTCGGCGGCGCGGTGGTTGGAGGCGGTGGACTGGTCGTCGTGAGCCCGTAGGCCTCGGCGGCCTCGGCACGGGCTGCTGCGAGCGCCGTGGCATCTGCGGCGTCGGCGTCCAGCGAAGAGGACGACGAGGACGACGCCATCGAGCCCAGCGCCGCGCGGCGAGCTGCGGCTTCTTCCTCCTCCGTGAAGTGCTTGTCGTTGACGTTGCCGATGCGGTTCGCGATGAAGCGCAGCGTGTGGAACATGGGCCCGAGCTCGTACACCGGCAGCCGGCGGTGGCGTGCGTCCGGCTTCGGCTTCGTCGGCGTCGCGTTCGTCACATGGTCGCCTCCTTCTTTCTGGTCGTCGGCTCGCGCGCGCACTTGCTCGATCTTGGCCTTGGCCTCGTTCAGCAGCTCCTCCTTCTTGCTGTCGCTTAGCAGCGCCCACACGTCATGCAGGCCGAACAGTCGGCGGGGCCACGCACTGTGGTGGTGGCTCGGCGTCGAGGGCGAGCGCACCGCTCGCTCAACGGGCTGGGGCGTGGCGCCAGCAGCTGGTCGCAGGTGGCTGTGAACGCTGGCAGCGGCGTCATTATCACGCGGAAAAGCCGCCGGGTGGCCGTGTGCAGCGGCGTGGAGCTGCGCGAACGCCGCGTCGACACGCATCGCCGCGGCTGCGAGCGCGAGCAGCAGACTGAGCGCCAGCAGCACGAACACAGACACGGGGCGCGCGGGCTTCATCTCGCGAAGGTAGCGGAGAGTGGAGGGGGAGATGCTGTGGGGGAGGAGGCGCTTGGTGAGCGGAAGCTGGTAAAATGCGGAATGCGTGGGCATCACCAGGCGCACATGTGAAGAGCGGCACAGTGTCCAAATAAGATGGACGACAGACACGAAGTACGACACACACGTACATGGCAAACCAGACGACGAGCCGGACGCGTGCGCGAGAGAAAACGGGAGAGCCACGACCCCTCGCTTCCATTATGCTGGACTCTCGCGTCCTCGGAAAGTCACCTCACCATGAAGGACGATGCGCTTGTCTCTCGTCGTGGACGCACCCACGGCGCAGCAGTGCGCGCTGCGGCCGTCGTCGAACGCGGCTTCCGCGCAGCTTCTCCGCCGCCTGCTTCCGCGAGTGTGGGTTTTCGCTTGAGGCGCTGAGTTTGCCCACCTTCGCGTAACCTTCGCGCTACAATCCCACCTCTCCGCAAAGCGAGGAGAGTGTTGGTCACTTGCGTATACTTCAACATGGATGTGGAATGGATGTGGAGGAATTTTTCGACACCGCGGACGGCGTGCCAACGGTTTTTTGGGGGGAGAATGAGTTGACAAACATCCACTGTGGTCACTACTACGTAGTAGCGTTGGCGCATTCCAGAATCGTCCGCGCCTGCCATACGAGGACTGTGATTCCCAATCTGAGGATGCTTCGACCAGACTCAACGAGACTTTATTCATTTTGTGGCCATCACAAGAGCAAACACGCCAGCGCGACGCCAAACAGCAATGCCACTGCCGCAATAAGCGCCGCCATGAACAAGCCCATCCGGCTCACGCCGACGCCGCCCACCAACTTGAACCCACCGACGGCTGTCTTCGCGTCTTGTTCACGCTGCTTGCTTTGTGTGGCACATAGCTCACGGCACAGATCACGCAGAATGTTCTCGACGACGTGGGCGAGCTCCGCCTGTGGCGGCGGCGACCGGAGACCCAGCCACTAGGCGAGTTTCCCGTGGTGGTGGCCCGCGCATTCCTGTTTCACGATATCCTTGACCTCACCCCGGAGCACTGCAAGTCGCACGTCATGCACAGCGCGCTCGAGGGCCGCCACGGCGTCGTCCAGCGCGTGCGTCCTGGGTTGGAGTGGTGTGACTTGAGGCGACCGGCGAGTGCAGAGTGCCATCGTCGCTTGGTTTGTGGGTCTGGCAGGTGGGCCGAGAAATGCCGACTGGGTCAAAGGCCGAGGGTGGGCTACGGGCAAGTTGAAGAGAAAGCAGACGTGTCCATCGCCGGCGATGGATACGCCCACGCCACGTCGCGTAAAGAACATACCGAGCTGTAACCGGTTGAAACGGTACGAAAGTTCGGTTCGGCTCCACAATGGCAGCCGCAGTCGCCCGACTCACGGCGCGAGCTCTGGATCCGGTGGACCGAAGTTCCGCTGCATCGACGACCGTATTGGTGCTTTGCGGCCCACGGGCACCGGACTCGCACGCGGCAACGAGCAGCTCCGTGTGGCCGGACGCTTCCGGTATTAGCGGCTAGTCCCATGCCATGAGTTGAACAACACTGTACGTACGTCCAAAAGCATCTGCAAAGTGTCTTGTCTGCAGATCTCCCCGCTGTATCTGGATACTGTACCATTGACTGAACGAAACCAGATTCCGCAAACAGAACGAATACGTGAGCCGACGCCGACGAGGCGTCCACGGCATTGACGTTCATCGAACGACGGGGCGATCTGGATTGGTGTTGCACGCCAACAAAAAGGTTCTGGCGAGCGCCTCTTCCGGGGCGAAGCGTGACTACAGTGTACGTACGGCGCCACACTGGATCGAAAATGGCCCATGGTGTCCTGGCGCACGGAAGGTCAGTGAGACGGCGTGACGAGGTCGTGGTCACGTGGCTTCGACACTGACGTGCGCCCACTGCCTGGCCAATCGGCCAGAACAAATTACACGTTGTGAGCGGAAGGGCGCACGCACCGGCGTCCATTCCGTTTTCAGCGGCCACGAGAGCGGACGTAAGGGACCACGTTGCCGTCGTTGAACGATTCGTTCCCGTCTCTCTCTTTTGGCTCTATTCTTCCCCATTCGTCACCACCAACCCACTCAACGGAAGCGCCGCCCCTATTCTCTCGCTCGCTACGGTACTCTTGTTGAAGTCGCCGGGACGCCTGCTGTGAAACCGCATCGCTCCGGTGCGCCGCTCGAGGCGATTTTCCTGCTCCTACGCCCAACGTCGCAGTGACGTGGCGATGCAGATTCCTGGGAGATAGACAGCGCTTGGTTTTTTTCGGCGAAACTGCCGGTGCGGAAGTGGCTCCTAGAAGTGCACCCGGGAACTCTATGAGTGTATACGTGAGCTGTCATCAGCCGTCTACCTGGCGTATCTACACATGTTGTCGACCTGGGAGAATGCATAGATCCGCTTTGTCTGGGTGAAGAGCCAATTTAATGGCTCTTCACCCAGACAAAGCAAATGGATCTCCAATTTTGTACCCATAGCTGGGTGAGGTGCCTGACGTGGTTGGTGTCTCTTCGCTGGCATAAACAACGACAGAAACAAATACCGAGGAAGTGACAGGGTGCGAAGAATCACGGGGCTTTCTCACTCGAATCCAGGGGTGTTGGCGTGGGGTTTGGGGATCCAGACGGCCGTACCAAGTGAGGAAAGCTTCTGATGATTGATAGGCGAGCCACACAGAAGCAGCCGCTGGAGCGCACACCGTCGCAGGTTTTCTTTCCTGCCTGACGCTGGGTTGTTTGCCACGGTCGGTGGCTCACTTGCTGGGTGAGTCATTCGGCTTCTCGCGGGTGCCCCCATTCGGCAAGTTGCCAGGCAAACCACAGGTCCCAGCGTCCCTCGTCCCCACGTCATCAGCGCTTCCCGACCCGAACGTGCAACCGCCATGGCAGACGCTCAAGCTCCAGATTTCGTCGCTTTTGTTGTGCGCACTCTCGAGGAGCTCGCAGCTCAGCAACGACAACTCCACGCGGCTCAGCAACGACAACTCCAAGCCGTGGAGGCCATGCAAGCCGCTCAGCACCAGTCGTGGTGGGCGCGAAACAAGCCCCGAGGTATCTTCTCGCGCCGCTCGCGCCGCTGTTGCTGCGACTGTGCGTGTGGTGATCGGGTTGAGTCTTACGAGGTGATCGTGCGTGCCCAGTGCTCGAGCTCGTCGTCGGCGGGTGCGTCGTCCTCGTCGTTGTGTGGCTCCTCGTTGCCCCTGCCCTCGTTTGGGCCTCAGAAGACCGTGACGCCGAGTGGGCGACGGGCATAAGAGACTTGAGCGTCGCGGTCGCGTCCGCCATGACAAGCGTCGGCATGCTCGCATACTACAGGCACTACGCGCATGGCCAAACAGAGGTCGCAACGCTAGGCGCCGGTGATGCGGCTGCTGCTGCCGGCAGTGGTGGCGCAGCCGCGAACGTCGCGAACGGCATACGCGGCGACGCTCAAGCTCCGGACGGTGCGACTGGCTGTGGCGATGACATGGTGCCCCTTGTGATCCCTACCAACACCGGTCGGGATGATAAGGATCTGTAGAGCGCGACCCACTGCTATTGCTCTCTCCGCGTGCGTCTCTCTATACATCTTTCCGTTTTGGAACGTTTAGTCCCGCCATCACCGTACCACTAATCCGAATACACGTATTTCCGTCTTTGCGCTGCGCACCTGTCAGAGAATGCAGTAGCGAGTTGCACGAGCGTTCGTAACGGAAGCAGCGGCTCGAAAGGTTTCAAATGGTGCATGCGTCTACAGGCAGCATCGCGTGAGATTCCGACTTGGCTGCTACTACGTTTCGGACGACCCAGGCCCCAGTGGGATGGCTCTCTGCACGGCGAGGAAGCGCGCCCGAGGCGCTCGAGTAGGCGCCGCAAATTTGTTTTTCGTGTCGGACGTATACTCGCGCCATACCTGATCTCGCCGTCCAGATCCCGTGCGGTCACGCAAGATCCTGGCGCACGAGGAGCCCAACGACATCTTGGCGCTCAGGGACCAAGTGACGGTTGTCTTCAATAGTTCACCGGCCCGGACGGTGTGCCCCGTGTGACTACTGCTTTGCACGCTGGCGGATGGTGCGCGCCTGCTTCTTGGTCGCGTGGCCGCCCATGAGCTCCGTGTACCACGCCCACACGTCGGCGCGGGGCATCCACTTGCGCGACCGCGTCGACGGTGCGAATCGAAGCAGGCTGTCGAGGCTCACGCGGTTCCACGTGTCGTCCACGGCGTACCGCGTGACCAGCAGCCCGGGGTACCGCTGCAACACGTCTTCGACGGCGCCGCAGAGAATCTGGAACGTCTCCCACAGCTCGTCGGCGTGGTCCTCGTCGGCGCGCGTGGCCAGCACGGCCTCGAGCCGCAGCAGCCGCTGCAGCGACGCGACGTCGCGGCACACCATGAGGCGGCAGGCGTAGACGCGGTCGACGTCGTACACGATCCAGTCCGGGCCGGCGCGGCGCGCGTAGAACGGCGAGTAGCTCGCGACGACGACGTGGTCAAACAGCGTGTCGGGAAACTCGTGCGGGAAGTAAAACTCCCAGTACACGCGCACGCGCTCGTCCTCCTCCCCCTCCGCCGTCTCTTTGGCCGTACTGCTGAGCCGCACGTGCTCGCCGCCGAAAAGCCATGCGGCCGGCGTCTTGGTCTTCCAAAACGCGGGCACGATCAAGTCGGAGTCCCACGCCATCTCGCCGGCCGACGCATGGACCAACTGGAACTTTTCGAGCATCTGCTTGAGCGCAAAGATCTGGTGCTCGTCCTTGAGGCTGGCCCAGTACGGCCGCGTCACGAGCGTGCGGTGCTGCAGCACCTCGGCCTTGCTTTCGTGGTTGATCACTTGCCGCACGAACTCGATCAGCAGCATCGGGTCCAGGATGATGGTCTCGCGCAGCAAGTCGACGCCCAGGTCTTCGTACCAGAGCCCGTCGCCCAGGTCGTGCAGGATCTGCAGCACGTCGCGGTACACGACGCCGCGGATCGAGATCTGATTCAGCGACGAGAGCACGCTCGCGACGGGCGCAAACGTGCGCTGGATGCGGTCGCTCGCGTCGCCGCCGCGCGCCGCGCGGTCTCTCATGTCGAGGATCGCGTTCAGCACGAGCGAGTAGCTGTCGGGCATGCGGAAGCTGTGCTCGCTCGTCTGGATCACGTTCTCAATGGCGCGGCGCGAGCGCTGCGCCGACCTGCGATCCGTGCAGCTCACAAAGATCGACGCGCCCGTGTCCTGGGAAGTCGCGGCGTCCTGAGAAGCGCCTGCGACTCGCTTGCCCTTGCCGCGGATCCGCTTCGCAAACGCGTGCAGCGTGAGCGCGTCGGCGCGCCGCTCGCCGGGCACGACGGTGGCCGACGTGCTCGCGTTTCATCTCGGCCACGATGCCCTGCACCTGGGCCAGCTTGAGCGCGAGGAAGGCCTTCACCTCGCGCGTGAAGACCGGGTACCCGACGATCACGTCGTGCTTGGTCGAGATAAACGCGAACTCGGCGTCGGGTTGGCGCGCAAAGATCATGCGCACCCAGCTGAGCACGGTGCGCTCGAAGAACTCGTTCAGCATCGTCTCGCGCTGCTGCCTCGAGTTGCACGTGATGTCGGCCTGCATGTACGCCGTCATGAACGCCTCCAGGTCCACGCAGACCAGGTACAGCGTGCGCGCCGAGAAGAAGAGCGAGTGCGCGACCTGGTACGCGTCCTGTCCGGCAAAGTCCCAGAACGTGACCTCGTGGATGTTCAATGCAGACGACGACGACGACGACGCGCCGTCTGGGTCGGGCCGCTCCGTGAAGCGCAAGCGGAACTGGTCGATGCCGATCGTGCGGTCGTCCGCGTGCTCGAGCGACGGCGCCTCGAGCGCGAGCGACTTGATGAGACTCGTCTTGCCGGCCTTGCTCGGCCCGACGACCGAGATCTTGCGGCGAAGCACAGTGTTCGCGGACCGCCCGCTCTCGACGATGTAGGTCTGCACGCTCGAGAGGCCGCGCGCGATGGTTTCAATCTCGACGCGCGTGAGCGGGCGGCCCTCGGCGTGCTCGCGCGTCCACATGAGGACGCAGATACGCACCGCCGCGGCCTCGTGGCACGCTCTGCCCGCGGCGATCATGGCATCACAGGATGGCAGCCACGTGGCGCCAAACGACACGAGCACCTGCATCAATACGAGCGCCGCGGCATGCAGCTGACTGCGCCAGCGAATACAGTGGTGCAGCGCCGCGTATCCCGCCTACGCACGGACGGCTAGCACAAAAAGACGTCAGCTGCTTGAACAGTACTACTGTAGCCTCATGCCCCCGGGGTGTACTGTACCTTGGTTTCTCGATGAACATCCGCGCCGGCCTCCAAGAGGAGGCGCACGATGCGACTGTAGCCGTCGATGCACGCGACGTGCAACGGCGTCTGGCCGTGCTGCTCGGATCAATTACAGTGTCAGTGTTCCGTGATTCAACAAATAATCGTAGCCCGGCCACGTACGTCGTCTAGAGCGTTGGGATCCGCGTGCGCGGCTAGCAGCAGCCGCACGGCGTCTGAATTGCCGCACCGAGCTGCCCAATGCAGCGGCGTCCAGCCACCCTGGGGGTATCGAGTTTTCAGTGAGAGATCCTTCGCGAAGCTGCCTGAATACATGAGAACGCAAACGTACTTTTGCCTGCGAGACTTGATCGTCGGACATGCCGGCTCCCACGACCAGCGCCATGTCGTCCACCTGTCGGCGCGTTGTCGTAGCTAGATGGAGCGACTTTTGAATCGACTGGGACAATACAAAACAGTACAGGCGGTCATCCACGGACACGAACACAAATTTAAGGGAAGGCCTCAACGTGGTGACCCAGGAAGGCGGTCAGCCACGGACGTAGATCGTTGCCGAGTCGCGCCGGTAGATCGGCGTGCCCGGGACGTGCCGTAGGATGAGAGGTTCCGCGCGGAATCTAGAGTCGTTGCTTCACACGAGATCCAACCAGCCAATAGAGAAATGTAAAGCTCCCCAAGCTTGCTCGTCGCATGGACTGACGCGCCATGCTGCAGCAGCGCTCGAACCACCTCGCTGTGGCCGTATGCGGCCGCTAAATGAAGCGGCGCGCGCCCAAGCTACAAGCAACCGCAGAAAACAACACGATGGTGTCAGTACACCAGGGAGCGAAGCCGCGCCCTCCGCGTCAAAATCGTCGCAAACCCACGCACCCCTCGCTTACCCTCCCGTGTATTCACATCCACGGCGCCGTTGGCCAGCACGGCGCGCACGCCCGCGGCGTCGCCCTGTTCGCTGGCGCGCAGCAGCCTCTCCTCAGGCGAGCGCGCGGCTCCCACGCTGGCGGGCACGCGCTCGTACAACGCCCAGCCACCTCGCAGGAGCGAAGGGTCCCACTCGAGCTCGCGCTACTGCTCCAGCTGCACGTGCTGCTCCTGCGCCCACTGCTGCTTGCACCGGCGGCTCCACCACCACTTGGCCTTCTCCGGCGCCATGTTGACTCCGTTTTTCGTTTTGGATCCGCTCGGGTGACACGCGCAACACGGCATTCTATGAATGGTAATAAATCATCTCCCTCAAAAGTAATTTTCGAACGCTCGTACCGTCTCAACCGGTTGCACGACGGTACTTGGTGTGTGCGACGTCGCGAGGGATGGTCTCAAACGAATGCCTGCGAGAGGCGTCTCCTTCCACTCCAACTCGTCGCCTTCGTCTGCCTTGCGCGCAGGCGTCGTTGTCCCTCAGCGTTTCTCCGTTCCCAACTGCCGGACCCACACGATGGCACTGTGCACTCTCCATTCGCTTCAAGTCACAGAAAACTCCAGCCCAGGACGCCGTGGCGCCGGACGACGCCGCGGCGGCCCTCGACCGCGCCGTGTGCGAGGTGCAACTTGCAGAGCTACAGAGCGAGATCAAGGCTATCGCGGCACAGGACTGTGCACGCTTGCTGTCAGAGCAACCGCCCAAACCGGACCCAAGGCAACGCCAACGCCTACGACGATGGACGAGAATCGAACTGCCGGCCGGTGTTTGAGGCAGCGTCGCAACCACTCAGGACGGTTAAAGCCTATCCTGTCATTGATTTCTCGTTCATGCATCTCGATGGAGGAGCCACATCGCCGGGCTTAACGTCTGCTCTCGGCGTTGCAAAAGACGGTCCGCTCGACCAAGCCAGGTGACGCACAACAACAACGCAGCAGGACTCGCCTTCTTGTCAGGTGCCGCCTGCTTCGGGAATCGTGAGCGCGGCCAGATCAGGCAGGTCTTGGGCCAGAGCCTCGCGCTTCTTTCGCACGAGCTGCTCGCGAAGCGCCTGCAGTCCTTCGCGCCGCTGGCGGTCGCTCTCCCGAACGTCCTCGAGGAATCGCGCGTGCGTCTGGTCGATGCTCGCCCGTGACTTGCGGTCGGTGTCGATCAGGGCCTGCTTGAACGCCTCCAGGTGGCGCGTCAGGCACCGCGTGATGTGCTGCTCGTCCAGTTGAATGCGCAGGAGGAAGGCCGTTCGAAAGCGCTGGAGGCGCTCACGCGTCATCGGATCCATAGCGAGCGACGGTGGTGAGTGTGTCGCTTGTCGGTCGGTGGTCGGGGAACGTGAAGGCGACGGCGTACTGGTGGGCTTGCGTTGTAAGAAAGATGGCGAGTGTCTCTGCAGGTCTGTTGGTGGTGGCGGCAAGCTCGTGGTGCTGCCGCGTGATGGCGCACGTTCCACGAATGGCGATGGACTACTCACTGAAGCGGCCACGGATGATGGTTCGAAAGGTTGATGCGATGATGGACAGACGTGATGTTGACGTGGACGTTTCGGTTTCAAACGGTGCGTCGTTCCGGGCGGATCCTTCGTGGACTTTTCTACGAGTTCCACTCGCGCGGGGTCCACGAAAAAAGCGGTCGCCATAGGTCCCATCAGCTCAGGCCACGCGCTGCATTGTCAGCGGAGCTGCTCAAAAGAAAAGGGGAGTTGTTGTTCATCGTATCGCTCCAGCAGCATGCAGATCGTCGCGCCTTACGCCGGCCCACGGAGCCGCGACGTGCCGTCGTTCCTGGACGATCTCGAACGCGAGCTCCTCGCGGCTATGAGAGAAACGGAGCTTGCCGTGCAGGACGCGCTCGCCGACGCGCGAGTTGGAATCAGAGAGGCGTTGCGAGAAAGCTACGATCGCGAGCTGCAGCCCAAGGTCTCGGAGGCGTGCGAGCGCTTCGACGATGCGCTTGTGGAGGTGGAGCGCTGGGCGGCCAAAGAGTTAAAGTGTCTCGTCAACAGCTTCAAGGCCACCGCCTTGGCTCTTCCGGACGCTGCACGCAACGGCGAGTCGGGTGAGGACGCTCACGACGGCGAGGTTGTGTGACGAGACGTGCCAACAGGGACGCCTCCCCGACCCTCTGGACACGAAACCAAGCGAGACGATTGGTTGCGAGTCAAGCAAGGAACGGTAACCGCGGCTACAGTGATTGTCAGAGGACCCCTACGCTCGCTTTGAAATGAATGTTTTTTGGACGACATTGCGAAAGTGTACTCTTCGGACAGCGCTGTATCCACACGCACGTCGCCTGTGTTAGCCACTACGCTGCCACAATCCCCGCATCATTTCGTGAGCTCGAACCAGCCTCGGAGGCGCGTCCACCGTTGACTGTGTGACACCGTCCATTAGTCAGTCGCCTACGGCCTTTCGTCGTTGAATCGACTGCAAGATCCATTGAGCGTCATCATCTGGCGTAAACATGGGTACGTTTGATTGAAAATGCATCTCAGGCTATCCTGCGCGTGTCCGCAATCCTAGTCGCGAAGTTCCGACAAACCACCGTATGCCTACATGCGCAGACGCGAGCGCTGTCGGCGTCGATGTTGCCCGTGGTTGCCCGTCTCCTCGCTGCGTGCGGCCCCGCGTCGCTCGCCTCGCTCAGCCCGACATATAAGTTTGCAGCCTACGCCGCGTCCGCGGCGTCGTCCGAGTCGGTGCACGCCTTCCGGCACTCGGCCTCGAGGGCGTCGTACAGACGATTAACGGCCTGGAACAGCACCATGAACGTCTGGTCGACGGCCGCTGGTACAAACATCTCGTTCTCGATCGCATGCGACGCGTCCCACCCGTTCGACCTGACTGTCCCCGCGACCGACCGACGATGACTGTCTACGCTCTCGTACACACCGCAGTAGCACGCGCGCATTACGTCGCCCAGCTCGTCGGGCTTTGCCGCGATCGCGGGGCGTGGCGCCGCATTCGTCGTGGTCGGCGTTGTGGCGTGCGTGGCAGTGCGCGTCACGGCACGTGTGCCAGCCGGCCCCACGGGGGGCGCTCGGTGTGGGTGGGTGGGCTGCATCGCCACGTCCTGCTCCAACACACTACGCAGGATGGCGACGTCGAACCGACGGCGTGCCTCGCACAGCGCCTTACGCGCCTCGTCGATCGCTCCCGCGTCGGCTGCCTCGCGTTTGAGGCGCGTGAGCTCGAAATCACGGCGGAAGACCGCGCGCACGGCTTTGCCCAGCTCGTCGGGCTTTGCTGCGATCGCGAGGCGTGGCGCCGTGTTCGTCGTGGTCGGCGGCGTGGCGCGCGTGACGACCCGCGTTTCAGGCTGCTTGGTCGTCGCAGGTCCCATGGGTGATGCTCGTTGCGTGTTGGAATCTGTGCGGGTCGGACGTGTTGGATGCAGCGAAGCCCGAGAGGACGACTGTGAGCGAGCGCGCACAAGGAAAGGGAGAAGAATATGCGGGGATATATATCGCCTGATGGAATGATGGGTCGAATGAAAAATCCTGTGCGATTGACAGATCCTGGGCTGACTTGAAGTTGGGTACTGTGGTCCGTCCCGTCCCTGCTGTCGGCGGCGCTGGACCACTCGCTCCCGTCGGCCCAACGATGGGATCGGTCGCCTAGGCCGCGTCCTCGGTGTCGTCTTGGGCGTCACGTGCACGCACCTCCACCCATTCGCGCTGGACGGCTTCACACAGCTGACGCTGGTCCTCGCGCAGCGCGACACGCATCTCATCCATCGCCGCGCGCGCCAACCGCGCATGCTCAACCGCAACTGACTCGATGCGCTCAATCGAGAGGTCGGTGTAGACCGCCTGCTTCTCGTGCTGCTCTTGCACTAGCGCGTCGATCGCTTCGCGGTGGCGGCGCAGCAGCTCGCGAACACGGCGGTCGTATGCGCGCACGATCTCGAGCAGGTCGGCGCGCAGCGCCTCGAGCGCCTCGCGAGTCGCAGCGTTCATCGCGGTCGGCACCTCAGCGTCCATGTCTGCGTGCGTAAGTGCCACAAGCGTAGTGGCCAGGGGGGTGGGGCTTGCTACGAAGTGGGGCTTTTGGTTGTGATAGGGGTGCGAAGCCTGACGAGGAGAGAGTGCGGGACGACGACGGAGAAAATCAGAGAAAGGGAGACCACCTCATGTGATGGATGAATGATGTATTGGCCGCTGTCGTGAGGATGATTTTGCCGTTGGTTCTGCGGGTGATGCACGTGCGGTCACACCGGCGGCGCCACCGTGGGCGGCGGGTACGGGTAGAAGCGGTCCTTGACGTAGCCGCCGTTGACACCCGGCGCGTAGGTCTCGCCGACCTCTGTGCCGATCTTCATCCAGCACGAGCCGCCGCGCTCGTTATAAGCCCACGCCCAGTGCGTGCAGCGCCCGTCGTCGGCGCAGAGGTCGCCGCAGCGGTCTTCGATGTAGCCGATATCATTGCCCCTGAAGTCGCAGTCGTTTTTCCAGAGCACGCGCCCGCCGGAGCCGTCCTGTCAGGCGTCCGCGACGACGACGGGCGAGACCGACAATGGGAGAGAGCGAACCGCGGGCGACATGAGTTCTTGCGGTGGTGGGGTGAGTCGTGTCCTTGTCGTGGGTCGGTAGGATGGCAGGCAGGTGTGGCGGTGCGTGCGAATTGCTGAATGAGCACGGACGAGGGTAAGGCTCTGTTTACAGAGGAATCTGGCAGTACCCGACATCACTTTGTTGGCCTGTAGCATCTCGATAGTTCTGTCCGCGACTGGGTCGACACCGACAATTCTGAGACGGCGGCAGTCGTGACTCGTCGAAAACGAAACGCGACTTCCAGGTGGACCCACGGTCTGTTTCGCAGTGACGATTCTGTTGAAGAGACAGAAGGCTCATTCCACGCGGCTAGCGGCCTACATGCCTGAAGCCACCGACGCACACGTGGCTTCAAAATGCATTTGCCGTGCGTACGCAACGGCACTTTTGCGTGTCTAGCGGTGGGTTCACCACGTCCGGACACGCGCCAACCGAGACTTGACATGAGAAGAAGAGAGAGGAAACATCGATAGCTATTCACGACACCTTAAAAAGAAAATGCAAGCGAGTACAAAAAAGCAACACGTGGAAAAGAAGCGGTCTCTCGACCCCGAGTAGATCATGCCATGCCATGCGCACGGCGAGCCCCGCGCGTGTCTGGACTGGCATCCCACCCCCGTGACGTCCGGAAAGAGCCCTCCGACTGTACACGCTCCGCACAAGCCCGACACGAGGCAGACACCACACCACTCCTACAGGCCTCCACGACGCCACTTCACAACGGGCGCGCAAAGTTCTGCGTCCAGTACTGCGCGTAGCCGCTGCAGGCGGTGTTGATGTTGCGCGCAAAGCCCACGTGCACGGCGCTCGCGCTGAGCAGGTTGGCGCGGTGCGCGGGCGAGTTGGCCCACGCGTTCATGACGTCCTGCACCGACGACTGGCCGGCCGCGACGTTCTCGGCGACGTAGCCC
>JAMFLM010000120.1:0-11481 GCA_027475705.1 Pythium catenulatum
ACAGCATGAGCAGCACATCGTCAAACGAGTCACCGGTCGCAACAAAGGGGGCAAGCTTCGGGGCAGTCGTGTCCTTCTGACAGCACGTGGTCTTCAGCACTGGTTGGACGAGAAGTCTGAACGGCTGGGGTGTCAATCGCGGTTGCCGCGGAACCCCGACCGATCGAGGAGTAGGACGAACGGCTCCATGCGAGTCTCCAGCCCGAGGCGCAGTCGGGGTTCGCGTGTCTTGAGCAGGGGTGCGCGCGCGCTGTGGATATGGTGACACGCGCGTTGTGCTCGACGGCGACACAGCACGAACGGGGGTGCGCGCGCGCTGCGGATACGGTGACACGCGCGTTGTGCTCGACGGCGACACAGCACGAACGGGGGTGCGCGCGCGCTGCGGATACGGTGACACGCGCGTTGGTGTTGACGTTGAGCGATCAGGTGTGGTCTCAGAGCCTTCGTCCATGCGCTCCGCTTGGCTTTCTTCATCTCGCTCCTGCATCATCGCTGCTGGACAGGA
Organism: Pythium catenulatum; assembly: GCA_027475705.1. Classification (NCBI taxonomy): domain Eukaryota; phylum Oomycota; class Peronosporomycetes; order Pythiales; family Pythiaceae; genus Pythium; species Pythium catenulatum. The sequence goes on from JAMFLM010000120.1 coordinate 509, forward strand.
GATGGAAATGACTTGGAGGCAAGATCCTGAGATCCGGATAACCTCTGGTACGGAATATTCCCTACCCATTTACACAGGTTGGCGATTCGCTGGCGATTTGGGTCCGGCGATTGAAAAATCGCTGGCGGAAATTTCAAGCAAAAGTCACAATAACAGCAGACCAAGCAACATGCACAAGATATAGCGTGGGTGGATCGAAGACCGAGCGAGCGAGGTGGGGGGTGGGGGTCGGGAGAAAGGCGAGTTAGAGGGAGTTAGAGAGAGAGAGAGAGAGAGAGAGAGAGGGGAATAGAGAGAGAGGGGGGGGGGTATGGTAGAGTATTCTGGCGACGCAACCGATGTGTGCGAGCGAGCACGTGGAGGCAATGCTGTTGCGGGCTCTCGATTCGATGAGCCAAGCCAGCCACAACCATAGTCCTTTACCCGCGTGTTGTACTTCCCGATCCCGCCTTCTCCACGTGCAAGATATGCGACGAGCAAAGAGAGACCGCACGTACGACAAGGGACGAGTAGCCTATCGAACCTCTGTTCGCGTGGGATTTCGCGGGTAACGCACAGAAATCGGAGGCTCACAGCTTGTGAGAGAAAGCGGCTGATGTGTTCTTAAAAGAGCAGGTTCCCATGCGAGTCTGAGTTCACCGGGTGGGTGCGAATTGGGGGATCGCGTGCCACGGTGGCAGCACGCTTCACAATCATTGGCTATCAAGAGATATGCGGGTCTACCCAGGGATAGCGCGGAGGTCGACGTACCGCCGTGGTCTCTCGTCGCTTTTTGTCGACCAGCCAGTCAAGTTCAAGAAACACGAGAGCCAGAGACTGTGGGTGTTAGAGGGCACTCGGGCTGTTCTAGGAGAATCCGACACTCAAATCTACTCGAATACTCTCCTCTCTGGTGATCGAGGGCTCGTCATCCGAATGTGTGTATTCGGAACTTACACATCAATCGAAGCGCCCTTCGAGCTCCTCCGGTCACACGGGTTCAACCTCAAGTATGACACGGGCCTAGAAACTCACCGACTCCGGTACGAATTATTGGCGCTTAGCGTTGCGACCCACTTCTATGGCGAATGGTCAGCCATCAAGATCGCCAGCTCAACATACAAGACAACTCGCCACAGGATACTGTCCATGAACATTGTTGTTATGAGTGGCTTCCACTTCGTCGCCTTCGTCGCCCAGTCCTGGCCACCGGGAGAAAACGAGTCCATTTTCATCCGGGCTCTGTCGACTCTGTATGAACTCCAAGAGAAGCACGGTGTAGTCAAGCAAGTGTGATGCTCTCATATCGCGATCACGGGTACCTGCATTCTGAATGCACGTTATTTCCTGACATTCCAGGACGCGTCTGTCGATGGCACATGCGCCGCAACGCGCTTGCAAGGACCCAGAACGTGCTCGGCTGAGTCCGCGTCGTCGATGCAGGACCATTTGATGCGAAGTGGCCGAAAGCCGAGATGATGGACACAACTAATTTTAGGCGACCGAACCCGCAGATGCAAAAATGCCTCGATAGACAGAGGCGGCGGTATGGAGAAATGATTTTGTGCTGCTGGACCCATGCGCGCTCCTGATTTGGTCAGTGGGGCGCATCTCAAATCAAAGACATGCACACCAAGATCAAACGTGCGTTGGATTCACATTTCCAGTGGTGAACTCTTAACTCTATTCCTGCGTTGGCGTGCCCAGCAATGAGTACTCTTCTTGTCCCGCCATGACGAGACACTCGACGCCTCGGACGTTGATGTTCCCCGCCCTAGTACCAACCTTGAGATCCACCACACAGGAGTGACTGCAGCGGATGTGCTGACCGCCGGCGATTTCTACCTTCACGGCTCTGGGAATCTGCCGCAGGGTCGGCACGAATCCGAGCTCTCGCATCTCCTCGACCACATGCCGCGGGATGATGTTGCAGTCCGCGCCCGGAGTTCGAACACATCGTTGACGATCACCATGCTGCGGTGAGGCTCACGGCCCGCCGCGCGAACGGTCTTGCCTTTCACCACCTTGGCCTCACGAACCTTCTTCATCTCCAGCCGTGCAGCTGCCTTCTCTACCTCAGACGCACTGCAGTCTTCCAGCGCTGGCGCGTCCACGAGGTTCGTATTCTGAACGAGTCGAGAGGAATCGTCAAAATCAGACCAGATCACTTTGACGAATAATGGTGGATTGAAGTATTGTGGGTTTCATGTGAAGTTTCCGATCGTGGTCAAATCGATCATGCGAGCGAATCGCGCGAGAGATCATTCGCATAAAGAAACCAAGACAAAAATACGGTATAGGGTTGCGGTTGTTGCTGCCAGTTCCAGGCGCAGATAGTTGCGTATTTTGATCAATGAAAATCAAGCGTGACCCAATTTCCACCAGTCAGGAGACATTAAATCGTTCGAGCTCCCTTCAAGACCGTTCAGGATCGGCATTTTTGGGTGGAAAGCACAATAGCGGATCAAGATCGTTTTCACGAGCTACCCGACACTCTCTTGCACTCACACGCTCACATACGAACGACCGGCTCTGAAGCATGTGATGTGGGTCCTCTCACTTCGAGCAAGACTATATCCAGAATGGTGTTCACTGGAATCAAACGCATATCACAGCCGCAGTCGCTGATAACGAGATCAACTACGATGAACGCCGAGTCACTGCGGAGATCGATGTCCATAGGGCTACGCTGGCCCAGGCGAGCTTCTCGTTCGAATTATGTTTTTGGTGCAGATTGTAACCGGACCACTGGCTTAACTCCTGAACGGGTCGGAGCCAATCAGAACAATCTGTTAACATCCTGATATTTCCGGATGAGTAATTTGTTCCCGCGAACATCAGGATGTACAACACGGGTAACCCTAATCAGTACGATGTGTGTTTGATTGAGAGCCCAGGAAATCCGATGTGACAGCACCGCGTTAAATGGTGTTCAGTGAATGAATACATGTGGCCAGTTTGAGACGCAACCTAAGCGGGCGAGACGCCTGTTCAGCTAAGATGCCATGGATATTGCGGGACTGATCTTTAATCACGGATGCAAACGTGACGAGGGGTGGCCGTGCGCCTGGAGACAAGCTGCTCAGATGGGGAAGACAACACTCAAGCAGAATGTTTGCACTGTTAGCGATATCCCCATCCACATCGCTCTTGGAATGTTTGCCACAGGTCCCCGAGTTGTCTCCCACATGACCAACACCTCTGCCTCGCCGTCATTGTAGGCTTCCTGAAGAAGCGCCTTGCACTTGAACCCGTCGCCTGTGGCGCCCACCGCCTACTCGACGCTGCGCATCAAGAGCTCGTACGTCTCGAGAGCATCGAGGTCGTTGCGGCGTACCGGGCACCTGCCCAGCGCCGCGATAGTGACGTCCTCGATGTTGCGCCTCTTGACCAAGAGCTTCTTCAGGCACTCCTTAACCCTTTCGTGGTCAGGGATGGGCGTTTTCCGGGTTTGGCCCCACCTTGTTTTGTCAAAACGCACTACCTGTATAAGGTATAAATTCTGAAGGAGCCAATAATATCACTCTAAATCTAACACATTGTAGTACCACCCAAAAACCAGGGCTAGGTTATGGGTTTTTGAACCCAATTGGGTGGCACTGCGGGAAAGTCGAAATCCCATACAAAACCTGCAGAAGGGCACAAATTGTGCCCTTTGGGGGCTTTTTTTCGCATCGTCTTTTGCAACAGAGCCCAAAGGACACAAATTTTGCCCTTTGACCATGAAAGGGTTAACAAATATCGGTGGTAATCGAGACGCCTTGGCCGTGATGTACCCGCCTCCAGCACATGCACTGATATAGCCCTTGCAGAAGCGGTAGAACAACTCGCGTTGGGACCGCGACTTCGCAGGCTGTTGCGGAGGCTGCACAGGAGTCGCTGTCCTGTCGAAGTCGATGGCAGGATGAATGCTCGAGTGAGCACCACAACGCGTTCCTGCGCGAGCGCCCCGGAATAGGGTGACATTGTTGCCGCCACTCATCGCGAAAAAAAAAATGACGCTGTTTCGTACCCAGTTTCGACGTCTCATCGCCTCAAAAGGAACCGCTAGGTAGCATCCAGCAACAACTGCTGATATGTTCGCTTGCATTGGCCAAAAGGGATACGTGTCGGCTGTTACTGCTCAATTGTTTATTTCAATTGCGAACTGATGGCTTCAGACAGAGTGGGTGATACTTCCCGCCCGTCAGAAAATTATGGCAGAGCTGGCAAAATCAGCGACCAATCCCACTGCAGTACAAGGTTGCCATTTTGGGACGAGCACCATGAACTACGACAGTGACGACTCCCGCCTCATGGAGGAAGTCGTGTTCGTCATTCACGCCGATCCCTAAAAGCGGTGTCTGGGAGGTGAGGCTGCGGGTCTGGAGCTGTTCATCGCTCATGCACGCGCGTTGTCACGTTCTGATGAAAGTATTGCCGTCGTGACAGCTCTTTCGATCTTGTTTGTCTATCAAGAAGTTTGCCTCGTCGAGTGGGATCGGCAGGCCAACGCCTGCGTTTCCACCACTATTTTCCGTTTGCTGGACGCGTTTGGAAGCCGATATTCTTAGGGAGTTCAACGTGTCAATTCCTCCGATTGCGCGCTACAGGCGTCACATAGGCGATGGAGGAGTGCTGAACGAGTATGAAGACCAGCTCAGGAGAGCAAGGCAACCTTTTCGTGGTCAAAGGGCAAAATTTGTGTCCTTTGGGCTCTGGTGCAAAATAAGGTGCGTTTTGTCCTCAACAGGGCACAAAACATGCCTCTCTATAGGCTTCGTAATACATTTTGACTTCCCCGCAACATCACCCAAATTGGATTCAAAAGCTCACAACCTAACCTAATTTTTTGTGTGGTATTACCATGTGTTAGATTTTGGTGATGTTATTGGCTCCTTCAGAGTTTACACCTTATGCAGGTAGTCCATTTTGACAAAACGCAGTATGCCAAACCCAATAAATGCCCATCCCTCACCACGAAAGGGGTAATACATGTTTTGCCTCCTCGCTCACAATTAATCGAGTGTAAACGCGATGGCGCTAGTTCCGTGGTGCTTACTCACGCGAGAGTGACCTACCTCGGCACGTCACCCTTCTCCAAGCGGTTTACCGTGCACCGCAAAGGTACGCTTGGTCTTCGCCCCTCCAACAAAAAGATCCTCGATAACTCGAGGTGCAGTCAAATAAACACATTTTCAAGTTTTCGCCAGTTACGGCACCCATATGTTGATGCATTAACGTCCACAATTCAGCCTACGGAAGGCTGAACTTCGGTCTCCATGTCGATGTCGACTTCCGCTAGCTCTTCCTTCCCCGTGAGTGGATAATTTCGTTAAACGCTTCGGCGGATCAATGCGACGTTGGACGACACGAAAGACCTTCCGCTCACCATGAACGAGATGGACGATCGATGGTGCGACGCCATGGCAAGGCGATCTTGTGTGACGAGAGTACGGAACCAGCGCGCTTGTTTGTCGGTCGGACATGATGTGGTTGCAGTTGGTCGTGCACGACAGGCTCGGTGACAGCACAACGTTCAAGGGTGTGTGCTGGTCGCACGGCGGCGGCACAATCTACGCAAGTTCGACATGGTGTGAATTATATTATGGCTTGCAAGTGTCACGCAGCAATCACTGACCAACGCGTCTTTCTTTTCACGAAAGCTCTTGTGTATTCAATATAGGCTAGTTGGAATGAGTACGAAAGAAAGATTGGACGAGCTGGTCCGATACGCTGTGTGCAGGCTCGATGGTGCGAGCCCAGCGCACGTGCACAAAGTCGTGGCCGCGGATGTTCTCGAAACCGATGATTCTTCAAACCAAGAACGTCAACTGTCCCGGTCGACCCGGTGGGAGCTGGCGGTGGCGAACGGATGCAGTTGACATGGCCGACACCGGAACAACGAACTGGCCCAAACGACTTCTACCTGTTCGGGGTTGGGATTGTCGCGGGTAAACCAAGCCGTGACCCGCTCCACCTCGAACGTCGCTGACACTGACAAGTCGACGTACGCATACACCTCGAGGTCGATCGCCGGTGGGGGCGGAGAAGACGAAGTTGGGTGCGGCCTTGTCGGGGACGATGGTGACGTGGCGGTTGGTGGCAACGCTTCGTCGGCATTGGTAAGCACGGCCACGAGCATAGCCTCGAGAAGTGAATCAGCCCATTTGTCTTTCGTGACCCCACCCAGCTCGCTCAGTTCGTCGAGCGTCCCAATATTCTCTCTCAGCGTCAACATTGTAGCCTCATCGAGCGCAATATCTACCAATGCATCAACATTTCTTTCTCCAATCCTTCCCAGCGTCATGAAGCCGCGAGAAGCAAACATCTTGCGCTTCATGAGCCGCATCGCTTTTGCCTCGAGATAGAGGTCGTTGCGATGGGCTCGTTGCCAGATGTATTAGCAGGCAAGCAAAAATGGTGTTTCCCTTCTGTTGGCTCGGGGCATCTTCGGAAATGAACCCTTTCCTGGCCCGTCGTCAGTGATGGTCGGTAATTATTCTGCTAAGTAGGATCAGTAGGCCAATCATAGATTTCTTCTACATATGTTAGCCAATGACAGTGCGTCTATTTTGACAGGGTGGAAGTATTCTATTGGATAAAATTACAAAAGGGCACAATTTGTGCCCTTTTGAGGGTAAACATCGTGTACGTTTACTGATCATACCCGAAGGGCACAAATTGTGCCCTTTGACCACGAAAGGGTGAAGATGAATTCCAGCTCGGGCGCACCAAGCAGCGCTACCCACCATGCAGGTTGGCTCAGGATGTGTCGCTCCAGGGTGGCGTTTGGTTTCAGTCTTCTGGATGCGTCTCTTTGGGGGAGTGTGTATCCCGATACGCCTCCTTCGTCAGCATGTATACCCGGATACGCCTTTTCCGGCGGCGACATTAAAAAAATTCTTCGTTAAAAATAAAATCCAGCTCACAAACGTAGATCCCTGATTGAATAAAACTCCAAGGGAACATGCACTGGCTGCTGATGGCATCATTAAATTTTTCGTGGCCTTGTGCAGGATGGCAAGCAGGCTGGAGTGGAAAGAGGTAAACAGTGTCTGTCATCCAAGACGCTGGACACTGCTTGCTCGTGCTGGCAGCAAGCATCTTGAGGGGCTCGGACTCCTTTCTAAACGAAAAAACACGAACTGAGCGATCACTTTTTTTGCCTCGCTGCTGCTTCCTTCTAACTTCACCTACACAGGATCTAAAGCACTGTCTTTGAACGAATCAAATGATTGGTTGGTGTTGGAGTGAAAACCATGCTGTCGCTTGCATTTTCGATCTCTGCGGCGGTGGCATCGGCAAATGAAGTATCCAACAGCGATGAAGGCTGTTTACCTGATCTACGGGTCCACGCAACAGTAACCGCGCTCATCGACGGTGACGCTTGTAGAAAACTCCTCTCAAGTGTGGCTGCCTTCCTGAATACTTTCGTGCGCTATGTAAGTACGCTCAGTCCAAGCGAGATAGAGGCAGCAATAATCACTGCTCTCGCCATCTTTAAGTTCGCGGAAGAAGCGATGCTGAAGCGCGCCCGCGGAAAAACGCCTACGCTATTGCTACCTCATTACGTTTGTTGGATCAGTGTGCAAAAGTGTTTTCCAAACGTGCTTCCGCGTCTCCGCTCCAACTCGTGATAGCAAAAAGCGCAATATTTGTCATATTTGTTCGGGTTAGAGCTCAATCAGCCATCGGATAACACGATAACAAGGGAACCGAAAACACAACGTCCCATTGAATCATGTCTCTTCGAGGTCCTGCGGTCTTGATCAAGTGTCACTACTCCTTCATGTGCCTAATCCTTAGACAGTGCATGACCAACCGTGTGTTGTTTACCTTTGTGTGCCATGCCACTTGACTTCTTTTCGACGAACTTGCGCTTCTTGGTGAATGTTCGATGAGGCCCGACGACACACGAGCAGCGATGAGATACACGCAGTAGCCGAACTTGAACCAAACACGACACGCGCACGTAGCAGCGTCAACGTTGACTGCCGAGCCCAGCGATGGCTGCTCGAATGCGTCGATCAGATTATCGGCAGCAACTGATCTTTGTTCGAGAACGCCCTTGAGCTTGCTCTTTGGCCTGGGACTGTTGATGCCTTGCTAGAAGACGTGGTAAACTCGACGATTGTCGCCGTCCAGCATGAAGGCAACGGCACCCTTGTGGGACTCGAAGAGGCGCGATCTTTCTTCTTGCGCTCCTTGTAGCGCTCATCATGTCCTCGGTTGGGTGTGAAGTCGGCTCGAACTGCTTCTCTCGAGAGGACGGGTGGTGTACCAGCTCGAGAAGTTCCTGGGCGAGCAGGTTCACGTTGAGTTTGATTCGAAGCGTGTCGTCGCACTTGACTTGCTGGTTGAATTGTTCAACCGGGTTGTTGGTCTTCGCAAAGCCTGGGGTGTCGCGAGACACTGCCACAGTGAGAACCTTCCGCACAGCCACTGCTTCGTTAACTTCAACCGCGTCCGCATGCAGGTCTCATGGGTCCGAGCGTGCTGGATGCGGTACAAACGCTTGAACACGAGCTCGCGCGATGCTGGCGACATCCCGATGATGTACTGCTTGACGTTCGAAATCGCACGGAAGAAGCACATGAGAAATATCGGGCAAACGGCAGCGTTGAGCTCTTGAGCGATGATGGCTTCCATTACGTTTCATTCCGTGACGTCAGCGTCGGTCATCACGAACGAGACGACAGGGGCTGTACCTGTGATCACTATGAACTGACGGAACGTAGCGCGGACGATGATGTTGGTCTGCGCTTGCTTTAGATCCGACATGATGAAGAGGGCGACACCCACACGTCTGAGACACCGATGATCACGACAGAGAACCGGCACTTTTTCTGTTTGAACGTTGCGTCGATGTGGAGCACATTTGTTGCCGCATACTGCATGCTCTCAATCGTGGTCTTGGTGGTGAAGCCGATCACGAAGGGGCCGTATACGCCGCTGGTCGTCAGAGCAGGATCACCGCTGGAGCTCGTCGGGTACCCGAAGGCAAACGAAGTATTCTCGCTGAGACCGTCTTGGTGTCGCTTGGGTGCGGCGATGGCTTCGAGATCTTCGACGTAATTGCTGTCCGACAGCTGCGACTCACGATAGTAATGCGAGTATCGCTTGTGATTCGGAGATGATCACTATATATTCTGTAAGATCCTTCGTTATTAATTGAGGTGTCTCTTCTTCCTTGACTGGTCCCAAGATCCTGACTTCAACAGAGGTAGTCAATCCTGTGAGCAGGATGAAAAAATCGTAAATTTAGGAACGAGCAAACTTTCTCTGCGATCTGATTGGTAGGAGAAAGTTCTCGGTTCCAGATTGAAAATGGACACAGGACAGGTGTTCAGGATCATCATTTTTTGTCACTCGCGATCTCGGCTTCGAAGATCAGACCTGGTCTTCCGACAGCTATGTCGCCCTTCATCCCACCTGTGCTCCGCCCGTTGCGGTCGCAGGTACCGCCACCCGGTAGCGCCACTTCGCAGAGCGGTCGAGAGGAGGCGCTGTTGGCGGCTGCTGCCACCACCACCGTGTCCCACCCGCTGGCTGCCACCACCAACGCATCTCAGTCGCTGGTCGCCACCACCACCGCTCCTGAGCTGTTCGCCGCCACCAACAACGCGTCACAGCAGCTGGCCGACACCGACAACGGGGAACCGCAACATTGAGTTCGTCGTTCTTCTCGAGTCTGTTTTTTTCTTGAGCAGTCTCTTGATGATCTCTTTCCACTTCTTGGGACGAGCACGGCGATGAGGAGATTATGCAAATTGCGTGCACACATGACATATTCACCGATCGTCGTCATGGTCTCATGGCTGCTAAACGACGCGCGAATCGGCTTGAAGTACTGGAACCGGGCTTTGATCAGCCCGCTGGAGTGTTCTGTCTTGAACCGATGCTTGTCGAGCCAAGTGTTGAAGTGTGTCTTGTTTGTATCGAGCTCTGCCTTGGGGGGCTTTTGGAACGCGGAGATTATTACTAATTTCTGAGTGAACGCTTCACCACAAGCAGTGTTGAGAACGACTAAACGTTCCGCAGATCACCCACAGATGCGCGCCTTCAGATCCCGAACCGCGCGATGATTAGCCGAGAAGCGCGGCATTGCGTCAGTCGAGCTGGCGTGTGTTTTCTCCCCGCGTGTTCCCTTGCTGGTGTTTCGATTGGCGTCGTTTCCTTTGGCGCCGTTTCCTCCGGCGGCGTTTCATGTGAAAGATTGTTCGACTTGCTGATCTGGCGCCTCTTTGGGGCACATATGCCTGCACGGTTTTGATTGGTTAAAAGTTTTTGAAGCGAATCGCCGCCCCCCAAACAGTGTCCGACCATCTGACAGGGTTGACTACCCCTAACGATTGAACTCGCTGCTCGAACCAATGCCATTCGACACCTTCCGCTAGCTTTCCAGCACTCAAAAGGGCATCGAACTTGTGAAAAATTGCCCACGATATTGTCGACCGAAATAGAAAAGTACAGGAGAAACGTGGAATCGACAGAGGGGACGAAGAATCTACAGAGGGGATATGAGAGCGCAAAGTCAGAAATCGGACCTGCACCAAACGCAAATGGATGCCGTATGCTACTTCACATGATCAATAGTACTTGATTCCGACGCGACACTGGATTGGTGTGGGGGAGCATGTACTTTGGATCAAACTTGGCAACGGCGGGCCGCCTGCGAGCCAGCGGGGGCTCGTTCGATAACGCGCGTTCTACTCTACGTGGGTGTTCTGTCTGAGTGCGACTTCCTCGTCTGGATTCATGTTAGTCTGAACAGTATTTGGCGTGAGTTGTGGTGCCCGCTGATGTTGGCGACCCGCGCCGCTGGGCGCATTTCTTGCTAGCCACTCGCGCTGCCCATGATGATTTGTGATGGCCGCGATGGCCGCGCCGCCCCCACGCTCCTGCCCACGGCAGCACCGACCAGCCACGGCTCAGCGGCGATATATGAAGTGGGGGGGGGGGGGGGGGGGGCTGCGGTGGGTCGCGGGCCCTGGGATTTGTTCTGGCCAAAA
>JAMFLM010000121.1:0-11738 GCA_027475705.1 Pythium catenulatum
CGATGTTTTCTCGCTGCGTCGCGACCGACGCCGCGGTCTCCTTGACGCCGGCGAGCACTTGCGCGATCTCGATGCAGGTCTTGCCCACCTCAAACACGACGGTGACGGCGACGCCCGAGCCCGGCGCGACCACGTTCGCGACCGCGACCAGGCCGGTCTGGACGACCTCCATGAGTCGACGGCGGATTCGCGTTCACAACGCACCGTGGAGGAACGACAATGACCCAATTAAAGCGTGTCGTGTCGATGGCGGATGGGGGATGGGGGATGGGGGTTGCTAGTCGCCGTCCATTCCATCGCGTCCTTCTGGGTGACGGCCTAGGCTACAACTGGTCGCGGACGCTCGCGCAAAAGGTGATCCTACTGTCGTTGTGGCGGTCGTTACGCGAACGCCCCACGCAAAAAAACCAACGGCCGCGCGGGCCCCGTCGGCCATTCGCGGCCCATGCGACTGTGCGCCGCCAGGATTAGCCTCAACGAGTTGGTCGGTGGGGTAAACGCCCCGACGACGGCCGTTTCAGCAACGCGGGACCTCACAGGCACTGCAAGCTCTCTTTTGGGGGGACGCACTGACCCTCGGACACACCCACCCACCCACACATACACACACCTGAAGCATGCCCGCCAGGAGCCGGCGCGGCGCGTCGCGCGCTCCCAATTTCACAGCTGCTTGGTGCTGGTGTTCTTTTTGAAGGGCGACGGCGCGCCCCGCGTCGCCGTGGCCGGTTTGTCCTTGCCGCGGTCGCCAAAGTCGAGGGGGCACGCGTGCGCGGCAAACTCGAGCTTCGGGAACGGGCACGACTGCGAGGCGAGCCCCGGCTGCGTGGGCAGGCAGACGCGCGCGCCCGGGAAGAGCGAGCTCGCGACCTTGAGCAGCAGTTGCAGCCCGACGTGCGTGTTCGAGCCCGCGCGGCGCGAGTGGCGCAGCTGCAGCAAGCTCACAATCTTGTCCACGAGCCGCGGGTACGCCCACGCGCGCAGCGCGACGTACCCGGGCGTGAGCGGCGCGCGGCCGCCGGGCCCGCGCTCGCCGGGGGCCGCCGTCTTGGCCGGCCGCGCCGCGCGCAGCTCGGCCATCTTGTCCATGGCGTCCTTGAACGGCCCGGGCCAGCGCTGGCGCGTGCGCACGTCGGTCAGCAAGAACGCCTCGACCACGGTGCGAATCTGCGTCAAGCACGCGTGCGTGAGCGCGGCGCGCGCGCCGCGCAGCGTGGGCGCGAGCGCCGGGAAGCGCGCGATCACGTCCTCCACGGCGCGCGCCACGGGCGCCTCGTAGAGCGCGACGCAGCTGTCGGCGAGCCGCGCCACGACTTCTTCGTAGGCCTGCATGAGGTGCTCCAGGTTCAGGAGGATGTCGTCGACAAAGTCGTGGAACCCGCACAGCGAGGGCGTCCTTAGGTAGTCCACCGCCGTGGGCAGGAACGCCGCGTCGCCAAAATGCACGAGCGCGCGGTCGGAGCGCGGCACGAAGAGGCTGTAACGCTCCTTGAACAGCGCGGCCTCGGCGCCGCTCGCGCCGGCGCGCAGCTTCTTGTAGCGCTGCTTCTCTTCGTCCGAGGGCGACGCGAACGTGACGGCCGCCAGCTGGTCTTCGAGGATCGAGCTGCTCTCGAACGCGACGACGACGAGGTCGGTGAAGGCCTGCAGGCGCAGCGGCGCGACGACGCCCGCCAGCACGCGCTCGGTGACCTCGGAGCGGCGCTCGAGCGCGGTGCGGAGACGCGTGTGCAGCGACTCGACGAGAAACGCTCGCGCGGCGGCCGCCGTGACCTTGTTGATCGCGTCGGCGCTCGCGCTCTCGAGCTCGAGCGCGGCGCTCGACAGCATCGAGCCGAACCAGAGCTGCGTGTGGTGCGCCGCCTGGTGCCACGCGCGCGTGGTCCGCGAGGCGAACGTGCGCAGCGCGTCGGCCAGCAGGCTCTTCTCGTGCACCGAGCGGATGCGGAGCTGCTGCATCTCGTCTTCGAGGTCCCCAAAGTGCTGGCAGAGCCGGTGGATCTGCGCGTTCCGAAAGTGGTTCACGAGGAACCGCACTTCGTACACGCCCGGCTCGCGCGGCGTCGTGACCGTGACGCGGCCGTGGCAGGGCTGGTCGTCGGCCGCTTGCAGGTACGCCGACGGCGGCAGGATCTCGACGCGCGCGCACGGGTACGAGCCGCCGTCGCGGTCCTCGCCGCCGTCGCCGCCGCCGCCGTTCCCCGCATCATTGAGCTTGAAAAAGCCGATGCAGTTCCGGCTCCGCGGGTTCGACAGCACGCTGTACGGGATGCCGTTGATCATCCACGACAGATCGAGCCGGTCGTTCGTGCGGACAAGCGACTGCGCGCACGTGAGGCTCATGTAGAGATTGAACGTGCCGATCTGGATCGTGTTGGACGTGAACTGATTGAGAACCTCGTACGCCGCGCGCGTGTCGGTGCCACTCGCACGGCGCCCCAACGATTCGGCCTTGGCCCCGATCGGCGTGACCACGTGGGACGCGTGGGTCGCCGACGTCCTTGACTTGTTCTTCTTCTGCTTCGTGTTGGAAGGTCGACCACTGTCGTCTTGGGAGGCCGCACGCGCCGCACTGTCGTAGCGGAGATAGATGAACTCGTACGCGTGGAGGCCGTACTTGGCTTGGTAGATGCCGTCGCTGTTGCCGTATCGAAAGCGCTCAAAGGTCTCGTCCTCTTCGTCCACGGAGCTGTTCGCCGGCCGGAACTTGACTTGTCCACTGACAATCTGCGCACAGTTCCCCCACTCAGTCCTCGTGGGGCAAAGCCAAAACATTACTCTCTGCGTCACACAGTCACAAACGTACCCGACGAGTTCGTCTCGAGCTGTCCCCTTGGTCGTTCGCTCGACTGGTCGCTCGGCCACCGGTCTCCTAGGTCACCACAAGGTCAGTCTCCATTACCATCGGTACACACACACGCACACACACACCTGATCGGCCGGCACCGTGTCGTCTCGAGCGTGTTCCCTTTCTTCGTCTTGTTCTGGACTGTTCCGAGCGTCGTCTGTCGCCACGACCAAGTGCTCGACGCCATCAGGGCCTTCTCCGCGCGCACTGCCGCTCGCCGCTGGCAAGCGATTCAGGCCCCGCAGCGCGACCCGCGTGTCGCTCGTGTCGACCTCGGGGCTTGACGCCGCGTGCACTTTCTTCTTGAGCGCACCGATCTTCGTCGCCGTGGGTTCGTTCAAGAGACGGTAGCACACGCAGTCCGCCATGGTGCGGTCTCGGTGGTCTCCCGGCGCGCGAGCCGGGAACATGCCGATCGCGTCCAGCGCGTCGTAGCGCTGGGACGCGTTCACTTGCCAGCTGATGGTGATCTCGCCTTCGCCCTCGCCCAGCGCGTCGGCGAGCACCACGTAACTGAGGTGGGGCATCGCGCTGAGCCGGACGAGCTCCTTCTTGATCTTGAACGAGTCGGCGCTCACGCCTCGCTTCGCCTCGCTGCTGCTAGACGGCGCGCCGACTGCAGCAGAGTCCGCAGTCGCGAGTTCGCCGTCTGGAGACGGAGACACGAGCTGCTCCACGCTTTGCTTGACTCGCTCGACGTAGTTCAAGTACGCCGCGATCGCCTCCTGGTTGAACTCGAGTGTCGTGGGCACTGCGGCTGCCACGAGCAACACTTGATAGATCGCGCCGACCACGGCGTCGCCGTGCCTGCGGTACAAGTAAGCGACCGACAGCGTGACAACCTGCACGAACGCGCTCACCCACTTGATGGCCGTGCCTGAGAACTGCGTCGTCTTCATCAAGTAGGTCACGTCTGTTTCGCCTTTCATTCCGAGCCTCGGGTGGAATCGCCACACCGGATTCGCCTCTCGCTCGGTCTCGACCGTGTCTGCCTGGAGGAACTTGGTGTTGATGAGGTAACTCGCGACCGGGCCCGTGTTGAGCAGTTCCGCCAGGAAAGACAGCAGCGACATGCGCGGGAAGCACAGCCAGAAAATGCTGACGATCTTGCCGTGCAGCGCCATGAGCTGCAGCTGCCGCGACTCGCGGCTCGGGTCCATCGAGAACCCTTCGTTCGCGCGGCTCTCGACCTGGAAAGTTGACCATTGCCGGATCCCCCACCACCCGAACGTGACCGCGGTCACGTTGCGCAACGGCTCCACGATCTTGCGCCTTGCGTACTCAACTTTCCACCACCAGTTAAAGCACAGGCACATTTTGTCAATGCGAGGCCATCGCGTTTGGCCGCGGGGGCGTCGCACCGGATTGCCGTACATGTCATCGTGCGGGAGACGGATCCCCACCAGGTCGCCGAGTGTGCGCATCATGGACCGCACCATGAGGTGCTGGTACACGCGACGAACCACCCACGCGCCGCCGACGAGGCCGTACTTTCTCGCGAACGCTTCGCGCGGCAAGCAGTAGAAATCCTCGTACACTTTGTCAAAGTCGTCCCGCATCGGGTGCCGCAACGCGCGCGCGATCTTGCTCCACGCGGCGCGCAGCTTGTCGCCCATGGGCAGCTCGGAAAGTCGGCAGGAGGAACGGAGCCGCGCGGGCACTTTGGAGGCGAGCGTCGTGAGGGCGCCCCTGTACGCGGTCTTCGTCCATTTGCTCCATTTGTCCCATTCGAAAAGCGTTTCTTCGCGGACGATCGCGGCTCTGATCTCGGCCCGCACGTTTCGGCCAGCGCGTCGCTGCTGCTGCTGCTGCTGCTGCTGCTGCTGCTGCTGCTGCTGCTTCTTGGGCGATCGCTGTGCTTGCTCGAGTTGCAGCTTGCGCGGCAGCGGCAGCGGCGACCACGTGAACAAATCCAGCACCAGCAGCGGCACGCAGACGAAGACAAACACGAAAATCAGCATGAGCGCGATGAAGCCGACGAGCAGGTTGAGCCGCGCAAGCGCCGCGTTCGGACATTCCTCGTTCGCCGTTCCGAAGAGCTTGAGGCTCGCGAGCGTCTCGCTCGATCGCTTGCCTCGCGTGCGCACCGAGAGATCCCACACGGTGCTCGCGATGTAGAGCACGACCGACTTGATGGTGAGGTACACGGGGATCACGAGCAGCGCGCCGATTTGCTCGGAAAATCCCTGCACCTTGCGCCCCCACTTCACGGGCAGCACCGTGTGCCATTGCTGGATCTTGAGCAGCACGTCCGCGCGGACGACGATGTACATCAGCAGCGCCGCCCCAAACAGCATGGCCAAGAACACGTAGAGGAAGAACCCGGTGACGCACGCGAACCGCACGAGGAAGAACGCGACCTGGAAGCGCTCCCACACGCGCTTCAGCGCGTCCATAAGCTCGTGGAAGCGGAACCACAAGAAGAGCCGCAGCATGGCGCCGTTCAGTTGGCGCCGGAACGCCTCCATGAGCCGCTCCACTTCCTCGAAGTGGAGGCCCACGTTGAGCGCCACGATCTCGATGTTGAACGACAAACTCAGCACGATGAGCGAGTACTTGACGAGGCTGAGCGAGACGAGACCGCTCAAGCGGCCCACGAACCGCGCCTCCTGCGACGTCACCACCGTCTTGAGGCGCTTGAGCCAGCTCTTCATCGCGATCGTCGCGTTCACGGCGAAGTCCACGGGATGCGGGCTCACAACGAAGGGCCCGTAGCGACCGAGCTCGCCGGCTGTCGTCGCGGACGCGCTGTCTCGCGTCCCAGACACTCGGCGCACGTACTTCACGACGTAGTCGCCGCCCTGCCAAAAGATACGGTTGTCCAGCTCTGCCAGCACAACCCCTGACGCGACCTGCGCGTCCACAGCTCTGCCGACATACTCCCTGTGACTTTGCCGCAATGGTGACCGCGAGCCGGTGCAGTGTGCCTTTTTGAGGACGCGCCTGTGATCCGGGTCATTCTCCGTAGGTTCGTCCTCGCCCTTCCCTGACGGATCGGCGGGTTGAACCACGTCGGGCGCGATGGCGATATCGAGGACCTTGCTTCGACAGCCGTACAACACGCCGGCCGTGATGTCGTGCTCCTCCAACTCGCTTTCGTCGGGCTCCTGCACGGGGTCGATCCCCAGCGTGGCCCTCCGTGCCTGAACTTCCACCAGCAGCTCACGAATGATGTACGGAAAGTACGCTTTTGCAATCTGAGGAGCGCGCTTGAACTGCTGCCGGCACTCTGCTTCCACCCATCGCTTAGTGCGTGTGCGATCAAAACCGTCTTCAGCGAACACTGCGCCGACGCCGAGGAACCACGACCAAGGTATCAAGGTCAACGCGTACCAGATGTATCGGCGAGGCAGTTCGTGGAAGCGGTAGCGATCTTCGTAGATCATCAAGCGGCGGCAGAGTTCGCTCAACTGCTCTTCCAAGGACCCGCGGATTCTGGCGAGCTGATCGGGGTCGTTCGCTTGTAGGCGACCGAGAATCGAGGCCCGCAGCAAGTCGGCGGTGTGCACGACTTGGGCTGGCAGGATGACGATGTGGTCCCCTGGTGCGGGCCACGCTCCGTTCAGCTGAAACCGGACGCTTACCTTGTCTCCGCTGGACGGCGTGGCCGACGCCTTGGCTTCGCGCGATTGCGCGTGCGTGGCATGGCCGTCGACGCCACTGTTGCTCTCCGCCGAGTCGTGCAGGGCCGCGTGGCTGCGCGCGTCCGCCAACTGCGCTTGCAGCGTGTCGACTACTTTCTGCAGCTTCTTGATCCATCGCTGGCGAGACACCTTCGGATCTTCCCGGTCGTCTCGAATCGCTTCGGCGAGCTTGCCGTTGGCGAGCTCGAGCTCGAGCGCCAAGCGCAACTCGCTCCGCGAGTCGACCTGCTCATCGCTCGCGGCTTGTTCGGCTTTATCGGCGAACGCGGACCCCTCGAGATCGCGCGCAACCTCGAGAGAGGCATAAACTCCGCGAATGTCGATGAGCGGGGTTGTACCGAACGATGTGTAGACGCTGTTCACATCTGGAATCACTCCAAGCGGCGACGAGCGCCCCAGCACTTTGCGCAGCTTCGTGCTCGCGTCCGCCGAGTAGCGAAGGAGATACAGTCGGTACGCTCCCGGTGGCAGGCCCAGAGCGATCGATGACGGCAGTACTAGCCGGCCGCTCGTGGCATTGGAGGCGAAGCACTCTGCATCACGTTCATCTGGGCCAGCGGACAAACTTGTGTCTCTTAAAGCGGGCGTGCTGTTCGGATTTGACGCGGCGTACGACCGTGCAAACGACTTGGGAATCCACCACTCGTCACGCTCACAACCGTCACCACCCCTGCGCCACACCGCCAGAAAGAACGGGTGGCTGAACTTCGCGGGCATTCCCTCGCGCACCAAGTAGATCCTGTCACCCAGGCACAAGGGCTGCTGGACACCCCAATCCACAATGAGTGTCGCGCCTGCTGGATAGGCGAACCCGTCTTGGCTGGACTCGGTCTCGCTCCGCTCCGCGATATCACGGTCCTCGACTTGGACATGGATTTTCCGCAATGCCGCCACGCGCGAATGCGACGGCTCGGGCTTGCACGTATACCGGAACCTGACCACCAACGTGCCGACGTCCGAGTGGTGCTCCGACTGCAGCACTTTGAGGTCTTCCGTTTCTTTGTCGTCCGTGTCCAGCACGCTCAACAAGGCGTCAAGCTCGAACGCCGCCTGGCCCATGAACTTGGATTTGGCCCGTCCGACGCGCTTAAAGAGGCGGCATACCAAATAGTCCGCGTCGTGTTCGCTAGTTGATCCGCTGGTCGGCAAGAAGAGCTCAAACCGATTGTCTGGAAATCGAAGCACCGAGTCCTTCAGTGCGTGGATTGCAACCTGCGACGAACGGACTTGGCGTTCTTGGTGGGTTTTCGGATGGATATCGGTCAACGAGACATTCACGCCGCGTTCACCGTCGTGGATAGCCACCGACACCTCACTTTCTTGACCTGCGTCCAGATTGGAATCTTGGATATCGTCCACTTGGGCGTCCCCAAACAAAAACCGCTTCGCTCTCGACCAGAAGGAATCTGACTCCTCGCCGTTGGCCCCAGCAACGTACTTGCGAACGCCGCTCAGATCTGTCAATTCCAACACCACGTAGAGCGCCATGTCTGGGTCCCCGTCGACTTCCTCTCCGTCAAGGGTTTCGCTCATGCTGACGACGTGATCGGCAAGCTCTGCGATCTGGTGGATTTCGACGTGCAAGCAACCACCCTCGCGAGAATGCTGCTTCGCACTGAAGCGTGCCTCAAATTTGAAGTGCTCCGGCGGCAGAGGCTCGTCCTTGACGTCGGACTCGGCAAACTCGAGCCCTTCCCGGACCAAGTCCTGCATCGCTTCGTCTGTCGTCGGTATCTCCTCGAGCACCGCCTCCGCGACATTCATGACGTCGACGCGCTCGGGGGCCACCGCGACCTCCTCTTCTTGTGCGTCGAGATGTGCTGCAGCTTGATCGGACGAATCGCGTTGCCTTTGTCGGAGGCGCCCACCGCTCTGCAGGAGCTCGCGCATCGGAAGCCAGTTGGAAAAGGTGTTGAACGCTCCCAGCTTGTGCGCCACGAAGACCTCCACGAAGTCGGCGCACGAGAGAGCCATCTCGTCCAGACCGGTGCGCTTCACGCCGACGCTCTCGCAGATGGCCGCCCACTGTTCGAGCGTGATGCTTGTCTTGTCCGGGCTCAGCTCTGCCAACAAGTTTTCATAGTCCACTTTGCGCACCTCACGGGTACTGGAACAGAAGTCACTGAAGATCTTGAGAGACTGCTCGAGCTGAGACTTCGTGGCCACCACGGTGTCCATCGTTCCGTGCATGGGAATGCTGACGAGAGGGTGTGTGCCGCCCAACACTTCCTCGATCGCACCATGGTCCCATCCCGGTACGTTCCTTTCGTCCAAATCTGCGAGAGCGCGCTCGGCCTGGTCCGCAGGCACGCCCAGCACCTTCATCGCACGCGGCAGAACACTTCTGGGAAGGATTTCCGCGCCACTTCCCACACAGTAAATCTCGCGAAGCATGCTGAACACGCTGTCGATCATTTCGAAGCGATCAAGCCCACGTTTTGCGTCTTCCTCTGGCCAACAGGTAGAGAACTGAAGCAACGTCAGCCCGCTGTGGGCGTCAGCGTCCAGCAGACGACAATGACGATGCCACTCTCCCGCACTGAGCTCGATGCGGTCGGGGTTGTTGACGCGCATCAATCGATTGAGTGCGTCGAGCGTCAGATGTCCCTCCCGTGAGAATGCGTCGAAGATCGCAGCCGTGTACGGGCCAACGACCGTTGGACTGGTTGTTGATGCGATCGACGTTTGCAAATCACCAAGGCAATCCCGACTTGAGTCGTAGAACGGAATCAAGATCGTAGTCTTTCCGCCGATGTGGCAGCGTGTCACGTCGATGTATCCAACGCATTCAAGCGGCAGCGCCCAACGCTTCTGGCCTTCAGATCGAGAAAACCACTCCAGACCAGCGAAATGAATCGCAATTGAGGTCGTCTCGCCTTGTTGCTCCTCCATGATCTTGAGATCAACAACAACGGCCTGGACAACAGGATCAAACTGGACTGGGCCGAGCAAGCCTTGAGCTGGAGACGTAAGTTGAGCAGACAAGTTCGCCGCGGCCCAGTCGCCGGTCGTCGTTGGCAGCTTGAGCTCCACTTGCATTTCGCGCGCGTACGCGGTCGGAACTCGAAACGAGGCGACGCAGTCGCTTGGGCTTGTGTACACCAGAGT
Source organism: Pythium catenulatum (assembly GCA_027475705.1). Lineage (NCBI taxonomy): Eukaryota > Oomycota > Peronosporomycetes > Pythiales > Pythiaceae > Pythium > Pythium catenulatum. Next base: position 9,598 of record JAMFLM010000121.1, read on the forward strand.
GCAGTGAAACCGGAGGAGGTGAACCTGGTACTTCACGTCGGATTCCTCGACCTGTTGAAGAGTTTCGCGCAGATCTCGAAGATGCGTCTCGCCAAGGGCGGGCCCGGATGGTGATGACTTCATGCACCCAATAGTCGTCTGCATGTCACGATCCGATTTCAACAGTATGCTCGACAGAACGTCGCCCGTTCGCACTGCGGGTGGCGCCTCCGTGGTCGATGAACGCACTGCCTCCACGGCCGCCCACTGGCCGAGCAGCGTGCTCTGAATCGTGATTCCACACTTCCCTGGCTCCAAGTCAACCAGCGTCGACTCCACGGAGATCTTGATAGAGTTCGTTTCTTCGCGTCGAAGTCGACGATGGAATGCCTCGATATCGTCAATGACCGGCGCTCGCTCGCTCCAGTCAGCCTGGAGTTGCACCACGTAGAGTGGAGAACGCCCCTCAGAGGCGATCAAACGAATCACCTCCACAGGGCCCGCAAGCGGGCTGCTGCCTGCATTCAGTCCATGAACCCGGAAACGGAGTTCGCACTCATCTGGGACACGGGAGTATCCGGAGACGAACAACTCGACGCTGGAGGTAGCCGCGCTCAACGGAATCACTTCAGCTTTCCAGTCGCAGGGTGGAACGGTCTCCAAAACGGCGAACGCGCTGTCGCTGCGCACGCGCACATTGCCCGGGAATTGAATCACCACGTTGCTGTTCGAGGACAGTTTAACTGTCGTCTTCAGACGCACGAGCAACACTTGCTGCACGCTGTCGTACTGGTAGCTGGGTGCGTCACATCGAAAGAGCATCGAACATGCCTCTCCATCCGAACGGGCTTGACGAGCGGCCGCTGTGCCAACGCGTACCCGTTCCGCAGCTTCAGCTGAAGAGATTGCTGGATTACTCCACTCTAGCTTCGTGTCGTTGATCTTTGCGACAATGTCGCCGGGTTGCACCATTGGGAGACGGTTGGCGGGACCAAGAACGGTGTCCACGCACAGGAAGCGGCCCTGGAGCGTCGTTCGAAGGACTATTCCGAGCTCTTCATCCCCCTTGAACTCGAGCTCGTACTGCAGTCGTTCTGCCTTGGCGTTCACAAACAAGGCGAATCTGGTCCAACTACTTGCATACTGCTTGTCGGGTGAAACCGCTGCGTTGGCTTCCGCACTGATGGCCAATGTATCTTGGTTGAGGTCAGCCTCTCGCCGAGCTTGCGCATCGCGTCGCGCCAACAAGAAAACACGGTCCACCAACTCGTCGATCGAGTCGACAAGATCTTGACTTCTGAGCCAATGGATGCACAAATCCGCGAACTCGGCCGCATTCAACCACGTGGAATCGGACGAGTGGCTTGATCTCTTGAGCAGCTTGGTCCATTGCAATTGGTCGCCCAAAAAATCGAGACCCCACTCAACGCCGAGATTCCGTAGCTGCTCCAGCCCTACTCGTTTTCGTCGCAGTGAGTGCGGCGCCGAGGACGAGTCGGAGTCGACACCAATTACTTCGAGAATCGCGCGTGCAAATCTGAGCTGGTTTGACGTTGCCAAGATGGCGTTGATGACCTCTGCGTTATCCTTCATCAGCGACTCCCACGCGAGCAGCACCTTGAAGCCCCCTTTCGTCAAGCGATCCTTCGCAGAAGCGGCAACGTCGGTATCCGACAAACTCAGCATTATGTGTTGCCAGTCCGATGCCGAGGTTGGCTCGACGTCAAGCCACCGACGAATCACATTGAAATCGTCGAGGCTCATCGTCGCATCACACACACTATCAGCATCGACGTCACCGAACCACGCGAACAGCCGATCGAGCATACTGTCGTAGATCGCCCGAGTCGATGGGGTTGAATCATCTTCGCTTTCACGAACACGTTCCGAGGATTCCCTAATAGACCGCGAAGACTCCACATCTTCAGATGCCAAAGACTCCACGGACGGACGCGCGCTTGTGCTTCCGCTGCCGCTGCCGCTGCCGCTGCCGCTGCCGATGCCGATGCCGATGCCGCTGCCACTGCCGACGCCACTCTCGTTCGCTTCCGACGGCTCCGACTCGCCGTCATCAACGCCCACAGCCGACGCCGACGCCACAGAACCTCCCATCGACGCCGACACCGACGCACGTGCGCTGCGCTGCCCGGTCAACGCATCGA
>JAMFLM010000122.1:0-13762 GCA_027475705.1 Pythium catenulatum
GCTTCATCGCCCCTGTTGCCTCGCGAAAGGGGGCAGGAGGGAGCTGAGGAGTCGGCGACGGACGCCGCCTTAAGCGTCCTCGACCAGCTCGACCAGCTCCGGTCGCGAGTGCACGCGGTGGAGCAGGGCTACCGGACGCCCGTGCTGTCACCGGGAGGGCAAGGCACGGCTGGGCAAGCGACCCCGATGACTCCGATGACCCCGATGACGCTGGGCACGCAAGGCTCACGTCTCGGAGGTTTCAGCGTGGAGCCACCGCCCGTGAGGATTGCGGACCTCGGTGGAAGTCTCGGTTTCGGCGTGGCACGCCAGGCTACTTCGCGCGCCAGAGCGGCGTGTACGCTCAGCAGCGCGGCTGGGTACCAGGCGCGTCGCAGGACGCGTTCCCGCAGCATGTTGGCGGGCAGTTCGGCGGTGGCGCCCGCGGAGGCCAAGCGTTTGGGCAGCCGCAGGGCGGTGGTCACGCGTATGGGCAACCGCACGGCGGCGGGTACGTTCCGCTCGCGGCCTTGCAAGACGAGATCGCCCGAATGAGGAAGCAGTTCGAGGCCGAGCTGCAGAACCAGCGAGACGTCCAGGCGCAGCAGTACCAGATCCTGCAGCAGGAGATCCAGCAACTGCGCGCGCGAAACCAACAACTCGAGCTGGGGCTGCGCTCGCGCGGCGGAGGCGCGGGCGTCGTCACCGGGCCGCGCGTGCCGCAGCAGAACGTGAATGTCAGCATGCCGCCGTTCGAAGGGAAAGAAACCTACAAGAACCTCGGAGCGGGGTTCGTGCAGTTCGGTCGACAGTTCCTGCTCAAGATCCTGATGGCCGAAGAGCAGGCCGGACACCAGTTCACGGAGATGTTCAAGACGACGAAGTTTGGCGAGCTGTTGCGTGGGAAGGCCCTTCGCTACTTCCAGCAGCGCATCGACAACCGGTGGGTGATAACCCCACGCTGCTGTTCGTGTTGGCGAAGATGGAGAACGCGTATCGCATCGTGTTTTCCAAGCAGCAGATCACCAAGATCTTCACTGCAATGAAGGTCCCGAGTCGCTCGTAGAACGACCACCTGCTGTACCTGGTGGCCGCGATGGACGCGACGATGTCCGGTCCCGAGTCGGTGCTCGAGAACGTTGTGAAGTACGCCTCGCCGGAGATGCGAACGGTGATGGTGGCGCGGGTGAACACGGCACGACAAGATCATCTCGTGCAGGCTGAGGAGCTCGTGGAGTTCGCTCAAGCCATGAAAGACGAGGCCGTGTCGGATCGAAACACCGGGAAGGACGTCGTCAACGCGCTCACCGAAACCAGGTCGTGTTACAACTGCGGGGAGGTGGGCATATCGCACGCAACTGCAGCAAGCCGTGGAAGGACGGGGGCTGCGGGGCGGCCAGCCAGGGCAAGACGGTCAAGTGGGCACTGAGCGCGAGCGACGGGATCGACAGCAGCGACTGGATCGTTGGTACTGGGGCGAGCCGGCACTTCGTCTGCGACCCAAGCCTGCTCGAGGATGCGAAGGACTGCGCGAACGACGGGCCAAGCATCATGCCGAACGGATACAGCTTGAGTGTCTCGCTGCGCGGCAGCGTGACCCTGCGCGTTCGAGTAGAAGGACTGGAGCGAGAGTTCACACTAAGTGACATGTACTACTCGCCGAAGGTCGCGGTGAACCTCATCTCCTACGGGAGGCTCGTGAGCAAGGGCTGCTCGCTCGAGAAGGTCGGCGACAGCTGGGCCATAACGAAGGGCGGGGAGATCGTTTTCTACACGCGGCTCAAGAGCAACGTGCTCGTGATGGACCGCGGAGACGTGCCAGAAGACGACGAGCCCGAGATGACCCTGAGCGACATGGTGATGGCGGCCGTGGAAGTCAGTGAGGACGACACCGTGCGAGACACCCTGTACGGACACCACGTGCGCTTTGGCCATCTCAGCTACGACACCCTCGAATGACTCGCAGGCCAGCCCAGCTCGGGCATCGCGCTGACCGACTGGCTGCAACCGAACTGCCTGACGTGCGCGCAGGGCAAGCAGACTCGGGCGACAGATCGGGTTGGAGGAGTGATCTGTAGTGATTTGAAGGGGCCAATCACGCCGAAGGACAGGCGCGACAGTCGCTACATGATCAAGTTCGTGGACTTCTACTCCAACTACTGTCGCGTGTTTCTCGCAAGGACCAAGGACGAGGCCGCGAGAAAGTTCGAGCACTTCCTCGCGTTCTTCGAACAGATGTTCAATTGCAAGATACATGTGATGAGGACTGACGGCGGGGGCGAGTACGCGAACATCGGCCTCTTCTGTAACCAGACGGGCGTGGCTAGGCAAGTGTCGGAGGCGGGGAACCAGGCGTCTAACGGGAAGGCGGAACACATGTATCGGACTGTGATGAACATGATCCGCGGTTTGCTTTTCGCCTGCGGGCTACCTCTTCACTTCTGGGGCGACGCCGCCGAGTACGCCGTGTACATCCTCAACAGGATACCTACGCGGGCGAACTCTGGGCGGCGGTCACCGATCGAGGTGATCACTGGCGTGAGGCCGAGCCTCATCCAGGTGGTAGTCTTCGGGCCCCCGTGTACCGTGTTCAGGAATCCGAAGAAGACGTTGAAGGAGCGGGCGCAGGCTGGCATCATTGTGGGCAAGAGTGGAGAGACCAAGGGCTTCAAAGTGTACCTGCCTAAGGACAGGGTCGTGACAACCACAAGACACATCGCGAACGTGGAGACCCTGCCCGAGGTCGCGAACGAGAAGTTGCGTCACGTCCTCGAGGCTGAGTCGGAAGGAGAACTCGAGGATCTCGCGCGCAAGCGACAGGAGCGGCGTCGACACGCGCTCGAAGAGGAGGAGAAGAAGAAGACCGAGTCGGGCGGCGAAGGAGTGTCGGCCGCCGGCGCGAGTGAGTAGACGGAGGCTGGCAAGAACAAGCAGATGAGCAGCAAGAAAGCCAAGCAAGACGGCGACAAGGAAGGCGGGCAACGGCCGACGAGAAGGTCGACCCGCAGGAAGAAGAAGTCGGCGCGACGGGCCGAGGCGGACGCAGCAGCTGCGAACTTCGCGCTGTCCGCCCTCGACGGGGTCAAGCTAGAGTACGCGGGCCTGCCAGACCCGAAAAATTACCTGGAGTCTATGCGGAGCCCAGACGCGGAGCTGTGGGCAAAAGCAAGGAAAGAAGAACTAGACACACTGTGGGTAAACGAGACGTGGACACCGGTGAAGCGCGTTGGGGGCAAACACTACCTGCACACCAAGTGGGTGTTGAAGAAAAAGAAGAACAAGGACGGCGAGATAGACATGTACAAGGCTAGGCTGGTTGCTTGTGGGAACGAGCAAGTCGCTGGGGTGGACTACGTGCTCACATTCGCTGCGGTGCTCGAAATGACGAGCGGGAAGTTCATCCTCGGGATGGGCATCGTGTGGGGCTAGGGTTCGCTATCCCTGACGGGATGGAATTCACGGCGGACGAGCTTCGGGAGCTCAGCGTGTCGAGTGTGAAGGAGCTCGGCCTTCGAGTGGGCAAGAACCTCTACGGCTTGAGGCATGCGGGACGCCTGTGGCACCAGATGCTCGTGACGACCCTGCTCGACGCGGGTTTCACGCAGAGCATCACGGACGCGTGCGTGTTCTTCAAGGTCGACGAGGGCGGCACGACACTGGTGGGCGCGTGCGTGGACGATCTGCTGGTCACCGGGACCCGCAACGCGCGCGTTGACTCGTTCTTCAAGACAATGAACAAGCTCGAGCTCAAGGACCTCGGCGTTACCGAGAACTTCCTCGGCATGCGCATCGCGTACGACAAGAACGGCGTCTGCCTGATCAACCAGGAGAAAACCATCAAGGAGCTGGTCGAGAGGCACAGTCTCGAAAGGTTAACGCCGTCCGGATGCCGATCGGCGACAAGGGCCCCGTGAGCGAAGAAGACATGGCGGTGTTGCCAGCGACTGGGTCAGGTACGCCGGAACGTCCGACGGTTAGAAGCTTTCAATCGTCGGTGGGCAGCCTGCTGTGGATCGCGCGCTGCACGAGGCCCGACATTGCTTTCGCGGTGCACCGGGCCTCACGCAGGACGCACGCGCCGACCGTCGGCGACCACAAGCTCGCGATGAGGATCGCAAGGTACCTCGCGGGGACGACCGACGTCAAGATGAAGATGGCGTGCGACAGCCCCGACCCAAGGAAGACACGAGTCGAGACGTACAGCAACGCTGACTACGCTGCGGACAGGGAAGACCGCAAATCGGTGAGCGGCGCGATGGTGATGATGAACGGCATGGTGATAGGTTGGCTATGGTGGAAGCAGACAACGGTGGCTCTGTCCACCATCGAGGCGGAGTTCATGGCGGCGGCACTGGCCGGCAAGGAAGCGCTCGGCGTGCTGGAACTCGCACGCGAGCTCGAGCTCGAGGTGGGGCTGCCTGTGCTGATGCACACGGATAATCAAGCGGCGATCAAGCAAGTGGGAAACGAGGCGACATCAAGCCAACAGAAGCACGTGGATGTCAAGGTGATGTTTTGAGGGACTACTGCACGAAGAAGATCGTGCGGCCGCAGTACGTGCAGTCCAAGAACATGAAGGCCGACGTGCTTACCAAGTGGATGCCGGGGCCGCGCCTGCTCGAGCTGCGAGAGAAGATCGGGATGACGAGCTCGAAAAAGATTCAGGGAAGGAGTGTTGAAAGTGGGTAAGTGACACCCCTAGAGCCAGTTTCCCCGAGCACGTGCCAGATGGCGAAACAAGACGACAAGGGGACGAAAGGAACAGGGTATGACAAAGTGGGGAGGTGAAGTGAGGGCGAGAGAGGCCTGGGAATGCAGACACTCGACAAGTTTCCTCCCAGGGGCCCCACTGACCTATCTCCAACAACTAGCAGCTTTGAGCGCACTTTTCCTACGGCGGCGCGGGAGGCGACTTGGCTTGAGCGTGCATCGTTCGTGACGTGGCGTGGGATCGACAACAAGCCCCGATTGCACCCGCGCGTCGCAGTCGACGCTCATCGCGTTCAGTTTTTCAGCCTTGTGCAGGGCGCGGAATTCTTCTCGGCAGTTCCTGGTGACCCAGCAGCTAGCCGCGAGCGGCAAGGAACCCGCCGACTCTCTCGGCGATGATTAGCCTGGAAGTCGTTGCCGACTCGTCGCACACCAACTCGTTCGCGAACAGAAGTATGAAGGCGTCACAGCGATGCGAGGTCGACTTCCACTGCTTGTCGCCCTTGTTCGAGCGTGCATGAAGCGCATACCACTCATTGTTGTAGGTTTGTGTTGTTGCGCTTGCCGCGCTTCGGCGGCGGGTCTTGCTCGGTAGCTCGCTGACATTTCTTGGGCACCTCGGGTTCACGTGCAGGTTGCTTCAAGCCGACTTCCTTCTCGATGTCTCGAATCCGCTTTGACAGCCCCTTGCTGAGATCGATCAACTGGTCAATCACAGCCGCCTGATGCTCGATCATCACCAGGTGTTTCACGTCGGGACTTGCTTGGGTTGTTTTGACCATTAGTGCAGCGTTTGTTAGGTGCACCGACCAAGCCGCGACTCCTTCCTGCCTGACGTCGGCGTCAGGCATGGCGCGCTCAAACCGCTTGACGAGCGGAGACTCAGCCTTTAGCGAGCGGAACACCGAGAAGGACTTGATGAGGTAAGCGCACAGGATGTCAACGACTAACTCACTAACGTTCAAGTGTCCGTCTTGAAGACCGAGGCAGGAAGAGAAGACTTCGCGCTTCAGCCGCTCCACCTTCACTCGCGTGGTCGCGTCAAAGATCAAGAGATCCAGCACCGTGGGGTCGCTGTTGACTTCATGCCCACCGAGAATCCGCGCGATCTTTTGGTCCTCTTCTCTTGTGTTGAAAATGTAGGTGAAGACGAAGGCATGTTCCAGCCACCGCGGTCGGCAATCCAGTGTGGTGAGATGCCAGCCTTCCCGTTCGCGTACTGGACCCCGCCTCGTCGAATCGAGTGCGAGGACAAGCCAGCCGTGACGCCAGCACTTGCGGCGATGCGGCCAAGAACACGGTTGACGTAGGCGTGCATTGCAGGAGCGTTCGGCGTCGACTTCTTCTTGTCTACCGTTGCCACTGCGTCCGCGTCCCCATCGTCGTTGTCAGCTTCTTGAACAGCTTCATCGAGGAGACTGCGGCCGACCGTGGCGCCCGCGAGGACAGCACTCAAGGGAACGAGTGGGCCTTGAATCGCGAGGTCAGTTGGAACCGGCCGAGGAAGATACGGGGGCAGCGCACGACTTGGCGTTGTCTGGGGGGCCAGTGCAGCAGCGAGGGCCGTGATCGGACACGTCATCGGTGAGTCGACAGCAAAAATGCTGAGACCTTGCTGTTCACTTGTTTTCATCCGCAGGAACCGAAGGAAGATGATGTTGCTTGCGCACATGGATAGATTCTGCTTCTCCAGCATCGCCAAGTCCGACGCCAGGCCGAACAAGTACCAGAGGAGAACGAGCAGAGCTGCGTCTTGGTAGCTAGCGGCGACCGTCGAGCTCTCGTAAATAGCTAATCAAGAGATGCAAGTCTTGCTTCTTGCATGCGGGTGCTTGCTTCTTTGTTTTGCCTCCTGGGCGCATGCCACTGAAACGTTCGAGCGTACGTCCCCTGGCGAGAATAGCTCCATCAACAAATTGTGTAAGCTGAGGGAACTACGACAGCAGCCACATCTTGGTTTGGCGGAAGTACTGCCCAACGGTGTTGCGGCGAAGACTGCTCCCGTCTTTCGTTTTTCGGTGGGCCAAGTACACTCCAAAGCGATCCATCAATGCGATCATGGTCGCTCCTGATGGGTCACTCCGGATGGAGGCGTGGGCAGAAGCGAGCGGGATATCTTCCTCCCCCAAGAAGCGCTTGAAAGGGTTCACGCCACTCTCGCACGCCTTCTGGGAGTTCGAGGGTCGCAGGTCGCCGGGGCTCATGGTGGATCATCCGTCGGAACTGGTGCAAATATGCTGGTGGATACGGCTAGACTTGGTTTCAGTAGCAGGATATCCATATCTGCAGCGTCATTCCGAGCGGTTATGTCGGAACGTGTCGGAACGGTTGGCGACGTGATTCCTTGCAGTCCTGATTGCATAAAGTAAAATACGCTTTCTTCCGATTGAGCAATGACATCTGAACTGTCTTGTGATTGGCTCAAAACTTCGAAAGTTTTTTTGAGACTGGTCGGAATCTTGACTGTATCTGACCGTATCTTCTCGGCGACATTGGATTTCGGCGCTCTCTTTGCACTGTTCAAATGTCTGAAGCTGGGCCACACGCACCAACCACTGCAATTGGTCAAAATCGCTTTGTTTTTCGTTGAACAAAATTAAACAATTCTTTTTCTCGAGTTGGTATCAGTGGTTTTCTAACGGATAAACAACTGCATACCAGGTTTTCAAACCTGTTCTCGCCAATCGATCTCTGTTCACCATCTGCCTGGGCATTCTTTCCCTTCGATAGAACTGCGGTTACCAATCACTCCCGGTTCAGCGGCGTCCAAGGGAGCCCACGAATGAGCTCGACGTTGTCCTCACGGTGGTACGCGGTGCCATTGGGCCCAGCAGGTCAACAGGCACAGCATACTTCTCAGTCGGATTATCTTGCAACAGTTTTACAGCGATTTGGAAGGCGTATACGAGTACGAGTTCGTCTGTGCAGATGGACCACTTGGTCCCGAAGCATCCAATCTCAGACCTTTTTGTACTGGTTTCCGTCGTTTTCACCCAAGGAGCACGGTCCAACCAAGCACGGAACCCAGGAGGCACAAAAACGGTTTGGTTTGTTTCTCCTCGTTTCCATGGCGCATTAATTGTTCCACATTCCAGCGCCAAGGCGAATACATTCCAGCGTTAAGTTAAACCTGGGGCGTGCGCAGGTACTGGAGCTTGTCAATCCAGTCGCAGTGACTGGTGGCGCGACTTCCATTCTCATCAATCACCTTCATGACCATGCTCTCGACAAGCAGGACCGCGCTGTGGAATCGCACGCGCTGCATGGCGAGCAAGGCTGCTGCGAGGAGCCTTGTTACTCGTTCCATTACGAGCGGTTTACTTGGTTATCACCGTTGATGCGCCACTAGCAGCAGCCAAGCTTGACGGCTAACGAGGACACCAGATGACAAGAAGCTTTGCACTGATGAACCCCCCCCCCCCCCCCCAAAATGACTTAAGTCAACTACAAACCCGTTCAAGAAACGTGGGCGCTTTGCCTCACTTCCTTAAGGTCCACACATACCCTTCTCATATTCCTCGACACATAACTCCCAAGAGTACGCGTTTTCTGTTACTCAATAGACCGGACTCGGTGTGCGGGGCATGTAGAGCGCTGTTGTTGTTCGTGTGTTGAGTTCGCCCGTCGACTGTGAGTGCGGTCCGCACGACAAGGCGCATCACACGTCTGCCCCCTCTCCCCCCCCCCCCCCCCCCCCAATCAGTTTCTCTACTCTTGGTTGGCTGGAATTCATTGTGACGTATGTAACTTGTGAGCTGTGATAGAGTTGCGGAATGTTTATGTTGCAGATGCGCCCAATACGACCCAAATACGTCGTGCCGCCCCTACATCCGGGCAACTACATATTGGACGTGACGAGCAAAATTTTGCTCACTGCTATCACATTTACTGCAACCTTCGCAGTGGATGAGGTCTGATGGCTAATCGTGTTTGATGAGATCACTTGGTGCTTGGCTTCTTCGTCGATTCGAGTCCACTCAAGCGGAGCTGACGCTCGCTCCTTGCTTTCCCCATTTGAATGACTTTGGATGGAGTGCGTTGATCACATGGCACCCAACCTGTTGTACGCGCGTGACACATTTGACCTGATTGTGGAGCTCGCCGTCGATGTCGCCAATGGCTGCATCAACTTCTCCCAGAACAAGAGTAGCCATATCCAGGGGGAAAACACTACGTCAGTGCCCGACCGTACGTACAGCAGTTTGGCTTGAATGCTCGTATCGCCAACGCTGCCCCTTCCCCCTCATTGCAATCCCCACATGCCTATTGTCACCCTCGTCTCTGGACCTAGCCAGTGCTCGCAACACGAGAGGCAATTTTGCCATCATATTGCCACGAAGATCGTAAACGACGTTGCGAGTGTCTCGTTTCACGCCATCGAGGGCATCTTCAAGCTCGCCACGAGTCGTTGCTAGCGTCGATGCATCAGGGGTAGCTAAATCCTTGAGCCATTCGCGAAAGCGTTTGTCGACGCCTTCAAGTGAATGCACCGATGCTCCGGCTGCACTCGGCCTCGTTCTACAGTGCCTCAACTCTACCACGCCAATGCACTCTCTCCAGTGAGTCTTTGCATGCACGTCATCTGTGTGCGCTCCGTATCTGAATTTTGGCCTCTAAATGCTCCAGCAGCTTCTTCGACAGCTTCCCAATCGCTCCACCGGATGGCCAAACGACGAAGTCAAGTTCGTTGGGTTGGCAGACATGGTTTGGTCGCGCCATCCGCTCGTCAAGAAGGGCTTACTACTGCTCAAGCATCTCGGATTTGCTCGGCATGCAGCCAAGTGGGACATGCGAGCTTTTCAAGGATCGTTTGCCAGGCTCAAGTTTCCGTTGGTAGCGGAGCACCGTTCTCACTGCTTCAGGCATCTCAAAGTACATGCGCGGCACAAACAAACACGCACTTCTCGTGTGAGAATTAACTAGATCCGCAAAGTCTATGGGCGCATTTGGTGCAACACCGACACCTACGCGTAGATGCACGACAAGTTCCGAACGATGCTCTGTGGTGAAGTAGCGCGCGTTTTCGGGAAGGGGGGGGCCGCAGCCAAGACACTGGGACGAGTGCGAGTCCGATCAGTGTCATCGGGCCAGAGGAGTCGACTTGCTGAGAAGAGAGTGAGTCCGATCAGTGTCATCGGACCGAAGTCGCGTGGAAGACCCAACTGCCGGCGACTGAGAAGTCTCCAGATCCGATCGGTGTCAGCGGCTCAAGACCAGAAGACCCAAGTCGTTGTTCCAGGTCAAGTTCCAGGACGGCCATAGCTCTAGGGCTTGAGTGCATATTGTAGGACCAGTAGGACGAAACCCCAGGATAGGAACCTCCTCGGGATAGTGAAGCTTGTGTCGGTAGTGACCAGTCAGTGTCACTGCCGACTCGTCGATAGTGACACTCCAGAGGGAGCTCCCCTGGCGACTTTTCAGGGGGAGCTCACAGAGAAAACCACACAAACAATAAAACCCACCAACTCGCCAAGTGAAGCACAAGTCCAACAAAGCTCCTGATCAACTTCAAGCCTCGTGGGAAGTCGGCTGGCTCAAGAACGCCCAGTCCGGAGGCGAAGAGGTCCCAGGCTGCGTCATCGCTGCAGAAGACGGGGTAGAACGGATCCGATCAGTGTCATCACAAAAACCGATCAGCGTCATCAAGGCAGGTGGCACCTTTACACCCGAAGTTGCATCGATCTGATCAGTGTCATTAGCCTGGTGGCGCAGCGAAGGGCGAGTGATATTGGTCGGTCCAAGCCAAGACAAAAAAAAAACCGTGTTGCAGCTGCTATTGCTTGCCCAGCACCTGTGCGAGGCGGGTACTGTGGTGGGTTCCAAGCTCTAACTCTCGCTTCAAAGAGTCCTGAGAGTCACAAACCAGGCCGCGAGTATATTAACCCGGCCATCCCAAGTCTGCAAAGGCGGTGGGACGCGTCAAGCCCGGCACATACGCCATTCAAGCCGTGGAAACTGAAGTTACTACACGTCAGCTCTTTTGCGACGTTGCAAAAAACTACTACTTTCACGCTACTGCATCAACCATCCTGCGTTTGAAGAATTTTTAACGCGGGCCAACTTATGTTGTGAGGATATCACTTTTCGCTATTATATGGGATCCCCACTTCTCCCGTGTATGGTGGTGGAACTCGTGGTGGGGGATAGTCGGAGCCCTCGTCCCCGCACTTTCCCTGTCGACTGTTCTAGCTGTACATGATTCGTGGTACATTCATCGTCGCCAAGGAGGAAGACGAGGTCCGCTGCCTCGGACGTGGCGGGTGCTTGCAGCGCGAGATCATGGACTGCTCCCGATGTGAAGTACGCAACGCGCTGCACATGCCCCCAAAGAGCGAGCTCCGTCGCCCTGTGCCGCCTCCCGCTCTATCTGAGCGCGATGTTTGGCGCTCGGTAAGGCTGACGGCCCAGGGCAACCATACCGCCGGTCAGCCCAAAGACGAGCTTGACTTTGAGTGTAGCGTTCGCACTGTGCAGCGCTTTTTGACCGTGTTTTCTTTCTCGTTTGTGCAAATATGGATTGTTCCCTAGATTTGACACCAGAACACAAGGCTCGTCGTCTCGAATGGGCGAAGATCCATGTGACCACGGGCGCGGAGTTGGGAACACCATCTTTAGTGATGAGAAAGGTCAAACCCGGACGGAGCCACGCACGTTCGTCAAGCGGCAGATGGGTGGTGGGTCCATCATGACCTGGGGTGCGATTAGCACGAGTGGACGGAGCCAGCTCGTCATCCTGGTCGGTCGACAGAACTCAGAAAGCTACATCCAGACAATGAGGATCGGCATGCCCCAGTCTGCCGCTCAACATAACCCCCACGGCTATATCTATCAGCAAGATAACGCCAAAATCCATGTCTCTCGTGAGACGAAGGCGTTCATCAAGTTGCATGAGTGGGAGGTGAATGCAAACACGAACTTCTTCTTCACATGGCTCTCCAAGCGCTTGAGCACATCCTTCACTTTCGCGTACACCCGCTCCTCGGACTCCTTCTTCAGGTCAGTTGGAAGGTCCTCAACAAAGCACGGGTTCGGTGTGTGGGCGATGACGTTTGAGATGCTGCGAAAAAGCGCGCCGTCGACGTCAATCGTGACGGCATTCGAAGAGCTGAGTTGGGCAAGCTTCATCACCGTCAGGGAACAACCGGCGAGGAGTGTTGTCGACACTTCATCAGTCGAGGGAATCGACCACTGCTTGTTCAGCATCTCGAAGAAGGCGTTCCATGATGGGTGTTCGAAGTGAGAGAAGTCAGTGGCGGTGGTGTGCAAAGCGACGGCAAACAGCTCGTTGAGCTCTGCGTGCTCTTCGCGGGTGATGCGTGGATGAACCTTGACCTTCATCTTTGCCAAGATGTCATCCTTCAGCGTCCGGTCGTTCGTCGCCTGGTCGAGGCTGCTGACAATTCGACCATGTGCCGGAGGTAAGGGTAAACAAGAGGCAATGCAGCTTTTCATACGAAGAACTGTAGCAGACGTTGTCTTCTTGCACTGGGTGCTCTCGACACGCTCGGTCTCGTAGGCGCCCTTGTTGGTGACCGTGAAGTGGTTCCAGATCTATCTCTTTGCCCTCGACATGGCGACGATTTTAGTTGTGCGGTCCCGATTGTGCAGCCTAGCTCCATGCTTCTACCGTCGCTGGAAGGGGGACAAGAGAGGAGATTATGGCGCATACACCCTGGATCGATGGCGCTGGTTGCACTGCGACTAAGAGAGATCTGAGACGCGCGGTATGCTATAGACGGAAAAGAACAAACAAAAACTGATTCGAACGTCCTGTTCTGTTCCTAAAGCCGGGGAGTCGAAAAATACGCATCAATACCGGAGTGTACTGGGTGCAATTTGCAAGTTGCAAAAGATCCAGCTTTGGTTGTTGGTCACTACCGGTTCTGCGGCGCACGACGCAGACAGCAAAAATTTCATGTCCAGCGTCGGTTGCAAACTAGTCGAGGTTTGCTCGAGAAATGTGGTGCAGCAAGAAACCGTCAAGATTCGTAGGCTGAGTCGGAGTCTGATGCGCTCTTAGATACACCGTATATTTGATTGTACCGTATTTCGAAAATGGTTTTGCGTACATTTCGGTTGAAATCTTCCCGCAGCCGTTGTAAAAAGTGCCTGTCTATGAACAGACTAAATCTTCCCGATAACTTTCGAAATCAGGTGGACCACATAGAGCATCGATTTCGTTGCAGTCACCGTATGCTGCGCACTGCCGCACAGGAAATGTGCTGCCCGAGAGTTGTCCGTACAGTACATGGTGGCGGCGTGAAAGTGGCGCCCGAGTGTGCAGTTACTACAAAGAGTTTTGCTGATAACAAGGGTCGGCGCGGTTCGACGGTCACTGTAAGGAACTCGAGTGGTTGTTGAGGATCAGAAACGAGCTCGAACTTTTGAGCTCCTTTGGAAGGAGTCCTTTCGTTCGTTGCGCTTCGGCGGCAACAGAGACGTGACACCAAGAGTGGACCTCTCGGCCCGACGGCCGTGAACATCGAAGATCCGCCAGCAATCCACAACCGAAAGCAACCAATCAAGTCGCCCGTGAGCCGAACGTCTGGGCCAATCAGGAACGCGAGACAGAGGCGGCTCGTGTCTCGTTTCGTCCGGCGAACGCGGAGATTATGACCCACGGAAGCTTTTGGAATTCTTATGCCCGACTGCAGCCTCACGACGAGGAGTGCTTGCGTCGCCCGAGTCGGTTGACGCACCCTCCCATCCACGAGACTCTCGTGACGAGAGTGTTTGCTCTAGCCGAGAACCGCGGGTGCGCGTGAACACGAGCAGGGACGAAGAGATGGATCCATCGCAAGAGGGATGCGCACGACACCGTGAAGCTTCGATTTCGTTCCAAAATCCTTCGAGGCCCCGGTCCCTCGAACCGCTGGCACTGATCCGAAGGATCGGCCGCAGCCACGGGCGCCAGCGCAGCGCAGCGAAGCGATCTTTCTCAGCCGCCAGAACCCAACCAGCCAGGCAGCGATCACCCCCAAATCCTCTCAACCTCGAAACGGGCGGATTCCCCCGCTCCTCCAGTGACCATGTGCCAGATCTCGACGCCCACGCCGCGGAAGCGTATCGCGGT